>DWLI01000061.1:0-33270 GCA_018249915.1 Cecropterus dorantes dorantes
TATAAATATACCCTCAAAATTTTAAAACGATTGATACACTAGTTTTTTTTTTTTTTCATTCCCAAAAATCGCCTTTTCTTTGGCTGTCACACTAGGTGTGCCCCTTAAGTCTCCTTCTTATATAGTGCTATGCACTCACATTTACTGAGGAAACGGTTTTCTAGGGAAGTTGAAACAATGAATCGGTCGTCAGACGCGTGGTTGCTCGACTTCTGTTCAAGCCTGTCCTTCTTTCGTAAGAACCTGTCTTTGCAAACCTTCGGTATACTCTAGAAAGTGCAGAATACTTGAAATTTCAATTTCTGGCAACCATTTGTTATTTTAAATCTTCCTGGACCAACGCCACAATTTGGTTTAAAACATTTTGTTAAGATTAAAAGAATAATACTCAATACTATTTGTCAGAATTACTTAATTCGCAAATGAAAAAAAAACACACACATAAATAAAGAATTTCAAACCTTATCCTAATAACACATGAATTTGAGACTAGACATAAATTTTATTGTCCCGGGTATAATTTTATTTTTTGCTAATGTTTTATTTTCAAATTTCAAATTCAAATTCATTTATTATCGGATAAAAGGTATTTGGTTAGTATCAAATTGACTTACAAACTATGTTAGTACACACTAATGATAAAAAATATAAATTAAAAAGATATTCAATATACTATGCGCATACGGGGTACCTCGCGCCGGACCGCCGGCGTGGGATGCACCGAGCCACTAGCAGCTCCGACTCAGTCTCAGCCATAGTCCGCGCTACTCGTATATGCCTCCTAACAGGTGCATGCATGTCTTCACGTACTATTTTAGGATGATGTCGTGACTCCCCTTCGTCTCCTCACCAGACGGCACGGAAGCTATTAGTTTGAGTCCGGGCAAACATTTCGGACGCTCTGCAGAAGCGTGGAAGTCTCAACATAATTCTAAAGATGTTATTGTATGCAATGCGCAGAATACTAAGCGATCTTTTGCATAAGCAGAGCACGGACCACCCATATAACCTCGACAATACGCCTTGAAAGGCGTAATTTTGACATGCTCTGAACGTCGTGCAAATCTCCGGGCTAGCATATTACCACGAATCGCCAACGCTCTATGCTGCCTCTCAATATCTGTATCGTCTCTCAAATTTCGCTTTTCATCAGAAACATTCATTCGAAAGTAATCCTGAACTTTTATGCAATTTATTTGTCCGTCAATGTATTTTCTAAATTACTACATTTGCCGGTAAATTATTTCAAATCATAACAACTTAACTAAGAATTAAGATGGGTTAAACGAGTATCCGATAACTATATCAAAATTAATTGAAAATTTAAAGTTCAGTATGTATTTATTATTAATGCATTTTTAAATTTATGAGCGTAATACAGGCGACGTACCAAATGTATAAGGTATCGAATGCGATTCCAAAGCAAATGGTACACCTTATTGGGTGTAATGGACCCACTCTATAATTATTATTGCGAAGTTATTGTGAATATTAATCGTTTTATTTTCTATTGTCCTTTACAGCCATTACGGCGGCGGTGGGATTAAAAATAACGGTGCAATGTCTGCCCTGACGTTATTAGCGTTTTTGTTCTTCCTTCATATTCTGCAACAATGTTTAAAAGAACACATGACAGCAATGAGCACACCGCAAGTGATGGTAGTAAGCGCCGGACGCGAAGAACAAAATATAGCGAAATTTTCAAATAAAAATAAGCTTGACAAGACCGGTGTCGCAACCGAAGTGACGCCCACTATCAACGCACATCATGATGGTAAAATAAAGAATAAAATGAACGATATAGACAACACGCCGTTACCGAACGATAGTAGCGAGGAATTTTTGATGAAAATTCAAACGGCAGAACACACACCGCAACGAATTCAGACGAATAATAATAAAATTACAAGCAACTCAAATAAAACTTCCGCCTTTGCTGGATATATAAGTGCCATGGAAGAAAATTAGGCAAAATCGAAAAATTAAGTAAATTAATAAACATTATTTTAGTAAAAGCACTTTATTACTAATTTTATAAACAGATGATGACAGCCAGTTAATTGACTTATATTTAAGTAAAATTACCTATAAACGAATATCTTAGGATAATACAACAGGTACACACATTACTTTTTTGAAAGCGTGTATTGTTTGTTAACAAAAACAATATTTAAAATTTAAAAAATTGTCGTTTTTAAACATAATATATCATGGAAATACGAGCACGATACCCCCGTCAAAGTTTATCGTACGGTGTTGCTATGAGAGAACAGTAGTCCCCATCCAGTCATCATCATCAATCATCCTTGTTAAATAATCATCCGAGTAGAATAAATTTGATTTTAACTGCTATACAATGTGAAATGTAGCAAGACTTATGAAGTCGTTGTTCAAATATGTATTTAACCATTATCCGATCAAGTTAAAAAATCGTACGCGCGCCTGCCAATGTTCTTGGCATTGTACAAGTTTGTCTATTGTTGGCGAAACTATACACACATAAATTAGAATTTAAATTTAAAAGTAGATGACAAAGTAGTAAGTGTAGGATATTTTTAAACCTGATAGTGCTGTTAAGATTCATTTGTTTTGTGACAGAACAACGTCTGCCCTAAATGGTTATCGTCTGATAAATTATATTTTATTTTAAAATTGCAAATACACATATCAAATATAGTCAAAGTAAAAGACACATTACGTTGTAAAATATTTAATGAATAAATTCCACCACTTATATGTCTAAACGTGAGTGACATTTTTTCACAACTATTATGAACTAAGTTATCACGATAAAAATCCTTTTCAAAGTAACGACAGAGGGTCAGTCAACACTATCGTCGATGGTATGATTAGTATATTATCTTGCACATATCATGAGAACGTGATTCGTCTACGAACAGACCGGGTTTAATGTGGATTGACCCTTCTTCCTTACAGAAATGACTTCCAATGTAGGATTTCCAATAAGATATAATAAATTTGCCCAAGAAACAGATGTGACGAATAGCCTAGCCAGCTTATACTAAAAACAAAATGCTGTATTTGAAATTTATCAAATCGAGTTTAATGCGTATTGACCCAACTGCCTTACAAAATTACTTCCAATGTAGCATTTCGTATATGAAATAAAAGATTTTACTCAAAAGTCAGACATGACGGATTTACCTAGCTGGCTTCTACTAAAAACAAAATGCTTTATTTAAAATTCATCCGTACTACAGAAAGCAACGTTTTCACAAATAATCTTTTCAATTGTTCGTTCTTTAGTTGCCTTAGATTCAACTATTTACCACAACACTCAACTATTATACATTTATCTGTAATCACTTTGCAATAATGTCGCTGTAGTAAAAATACAATAAGGAATCTTCCTTAAGATAAAATTAGCTATGATTTAAACCAGTTTTAACGTTTAACCTACAAGAACTAGTTACGTCTAACTCGTTCAATGTATTTAGTTTGCGTTAGAGCGCTCGAACCCATTGTCGGGTCAGTCATTCGGTTCCAATCCGTCTGGCCTACCACAAAGCCGATAGCACGCATCTTCTCTTGCTGTCTTCTCTCTTCGATGTCCGCCCAGCGTACCTGTTGTTAATTACAACATGATGAAAACTCACTTCATACAAAGCGTGTCACACCAAAATTATGGACTCACCTTTTATTTAAATCACTTTATTGAAAATCCGAAACGGAAATAGCGATCGATAATATATATATGCGATGTTTTAGACAAAAATGTATTAATTTTCCGCTCGTTATAATAAATAATAATAGTTCACATTAAAAACGTGCGATTGGTTTTTTTTTCGACAAAATCTGCATCGAACTACTGTTGTCTTACCTTAAAATGGCAAAACAATTATTAAAGTAATTGACAGCTGACCAGTACCTCCAAAATTAATGGCTCCAGACAAAATATTTCTATGCTCGATGTTAAAAATGTCCCTTCGATTAAAAAGCGAACCGTTTTCACGTAGGATTAAAACATCCAATCGATTACATAATAAATATTTTTTTTATATTTCATTCGGTGAAAATGTCAGGTAAAAATTGTTAAAGTTCCATTGCAATTTCGTATAAATCCAACGAAAAAATAGTCCCAATCGAGTAGAGTAAAAATTTGCGACTTATTTTACGGTTAAAGTTTTTTTTTTTTATAATTGAAGAGTGTGATGAGCCTTAAACACTCAACACAAAACTGCGTAGGTGATTTTTAAAAGCACTTAAAATTAACATATTAAAGAAAATCAATATAAAACACCCTAGAGCAAACGCAATGTTGCAAGTACAATGTATACTTACTGTTTTCTTTCCTGGCTTAGACGCGTTAGGTTTCCAGTCGTCTAGCTGTAAGTAGTCTTCCATAGAGAGTTGGGAGGGTCGAAGCGGTTTGCTGGTGCCGTCGAGACGAGCTGGAACAACACATTCAAAACTTAAAGCACGATTTAATTACAAGTTTTAAAAGTCGTTAAATCTCCGTAGAAACAATACCAAAAGAATCGTCGAAACATGCCCCACCAAAAATAAGTAGTAAGATAACACATTAAACATACAAAATTACAGTAAAAAGCTGATTATTAAATATGTCTTTTATACATTTGGTTCACATATTTAACATTCAGACAATAGTTTTCATCATAATCGATAACCTACCTAATTGAGCGGCGTCGTCCATTTTCTCCCATTTCGAAGTAAAACTATTGTTGACCTGCAGTGGGACAGCACTTGGGATTTTAGATATAAAGCTGAAATAAAATCCATTAGCCCTACCAATCTAACATTCTAGTTATGATTCGCAAAACGATTAAACAAATATTGCAACTAAAAAGGTGACAACAAATTATTGAAATTTTGATGAAATTTGATGAAGAAACCAAAGATATCATATAATGTATGACTTGATGGAAAAAAAAGAAAAATCAATTATGTAACGGATTGGAAATATTACCTTCTCAGTTAAGAAAATCGTTTTTGTGGTCTCTGTTTGTAAATGTACAGTATAAAATTACAAATTATATACAATATTTTGTTAAAAATTGGACCTCCAGTTGGTAAATATTCCTAAAAGTTGATGAGGAGGCCTCACCTCAGGTTCCTGTGCATCCTCCATTGTAACGTCGTCATCAGCGTCTTCCATTTGTACTTCAGGAATAGAGGCGCTTTGAAGTAGCGTCGTCGGATCCAACTGAATGTGATGGCTTGGAGTTGGGAAAAATCTACCGCATATAACTTCGATGTCATTCAGTGTTCGATTGTGGATATTCCTTTTGAAGCATGTTTGTGGATCTAAATCCATTGTGCATATGTAAACCTTTAAGAAATAAAGAAGAAAGTAAAGCTTAAAATTAATATTCATGAATAAATCTAGATCTCAGCAAAATATTATAAATACAAAGTGCATACTTGAAAATTACTCTGTCGTGCAAAATTCCAAATATCCGCATAACTCCGTAGCTGATCATTTACTGCATCATAAATCAAAAATGTGAAAAAGCCATCTGTAAGGCTCCTTTTAAAAGCTCTCTTTAAGGAAAACATGTATGTTTCTTCAAGTTTTTCATCATACTCATATTTAAGTGACGGTTTCTTTATCTGAAAACACAACATTCAATATGACTAAAATGTAAAATATTCGCAATTTAATACTATAATAAATAAACCACATGAGACCACTTTATGATTACATACAAAAGATTATTACATACAATTTTGCCAGTAGCAGGATCTTTTTCTTCAATTTCTCCTTCTTGCATAAAATAGTCATCAATGGACATTACTCTTACAGTACCACCATGTTCTGCTTCCCTATCTCTTATTAATTTAGCCAAATATGATTTTCCACTCCCAGGTGGCCCTGAAACATTCACGACAAGACTAACAACTGCACCAAATATGACCATTACTTATACATATACAAATAAGTAATAAGTATTAATTACATAGTTCAAAACAGACAGGATGTGATCAAGAGCTGTATAGAATGAAAGGCCGTAGTAACAATAGCAAAGTAATGAGACGACAAAAAGATAAAAGATCATCCAGAACAAACCCAGGGACCTCATAAATATTAACTGAGAGCCACAAAAGGCAATTAGTTATTTTAGGCGACACTCAATCTACAGGCAGTACTTTTGACAACCCTGGTTGAAGAAAGAAAGAAGAAGAAGGAAGGAAGAGGAAATACTCAATTCGATTGTATTTTTTTTGACTAATACTGTTAAGTATTATGAGTGAACCAATCAACCACTACATTTCGCAATAAAGCTTAAATAATTGTGTTTTGAGAAATTTTGATTTCATAGATTTAATTCATAATAAAATAGGATCCTTCTTTCCTGTGTATTAAATCAAAAGAAATTTACATATAGAATAATGAATGCAAGCAAATATGTTACTAACCTCGAAGGATAATTACAATTTTTTCTGGTCTCATTTGTCTCCCAGGTAATTCTAATATATCATCTATCATAATTATGTGTTTAGGATTTTCAGCTGGGCGACTTGTTACTGTATCTTTTGATTTCTTCGAACTTGACGCATTACTTTCTTTACTGTGGCCTCTTTTACGGCTGTCCTTATCATGGCTTCTGGATCTCCTATAATCCCTATGCCTCTCTCTATCTCTTTCCATTTCTCTATTTTGATCCAGACCTCTATCTCTTTCTTTATTTCTTTCTAAATCCCTATCTCGGTCTCTGTCTCTGTTTCGGTCAAAATCTCTCTCTCTAATTCTATCCCTGTACATATCATCCCTGTCTCTATCTCTCTCTCTTTGTATATCTTCGCGTCTAATGTACTTATCACGATCATCCCGCCTTCGGTCATCGTACCTCCTATCTCGAATGTCATCATCATATCTTCTCCTGTCATCATCTCTAATGCCCCTTGGATATTGATCCTCTCGAATATCTCTTAAGTGCTCTCGGTTTGAACTTCTTTCATGATCTCTATAATATAAATCTCTACTGTATCTGTCAGAACTGTAGCGTTCTTCTTTCTCAAATGTCCTTGGATGTCTGACAAATAATTCTTCAACTTCTTTTCCAAAATCTTTTTTCTTGCCTTCACTGTCCTTTGATTGGTGATTATAATCAAATGTATGTACGGGTTCAATAAAATCGCGAGCTAGAATAAAGAAATTAAATATTACTGCAGATTTTAAAAAAGCATAGAATATACTAAAAGGCATGTTACAAACAAAAATAATTTTGTATTCTTAAAAAAAATATTCTAATATTATTGTCTATGTTTAAACTTTCCATTTAGTACAAAAAAATATCTTTTTATTGTGTAAATAATTTAGTATCTATAGTAATGTATGCAATCATGTGATCTTTTCTGCATCTACATTATCACATTTGCAAAGTTATAATTTTCAGTTTGAGATGTTTCACATATTTTAGGTACATGTAAAGTCAAACTTAATTCTCTCAAAACTTATTCATAAGCGTGTGTATGTGTAAACCTCATCTATTCACATTTGTTTGATACTTAAAGAGTTTATTACACTTTTAAACAAATGGACAAACAAATGGTTTTTTGCTTTAACCAGTGGTTCCCAACCTCTTTTTAAGCAAAAATAGGCAAGTTAATTCTGCTCTTAGCAGGTTCAAGAAATTCCTGTAGAGTAATATTTACATATTTACATTTCATGATTTATTTGAATCCCCCTTAAGTAGTCTATATATTGTTGGTTGGAAAACAAGGTTAATACAGGATTTGAAGTTACAAACACTACCCATACTAGTTACCTTTCAATCTCAATGGTTTGTGTTCGTATTCAACAATAATTGAAGGTGTGAATAACGGTTCATTAACCCACGAAGGCCTGACTGGCTGGGGTGGTCTAACTGGTGCAGCCTGTCGCATACCCTGATTAGGTGGAGGGTGTGGTGAACCACAAGATGAATCTTGAATGCCTCTTCTATCAAATGCCCTATCTGGATATTCATTTGGTTGTTGTATTGGGTCTAGTAAAGATCGCAAAGGGGCATTTGGTCTGATATTTTGTTGCATTCCTGGTCTTGGCAGCAGACCTTGACCTGTATATTGTTGGTTTCTCTCATAGAATTGATCTTGTTGCATAGAATCTCGTCTCTCATCATGCAATTTTAGGGGAGGCGCTACATATTTTGAAGGCACACCATTATCTTGATTCATTGAATAGTCATTGTGTTGCTGTTTCATATAGGGCACATTATTCTGGCTCATTCCATAATTATCATTACTTGACTCATCCCTATTCCAATAATTATTTGCTGGATTTGTATTACCTGTATTTGTACCATACGAGCCTTGATGCTTATTTGGAGGTAGATTTTGCCCTCGAACCATAGACAGGATATTCATTATCTTTTCATCTCCCAGTATATTATTAATCCCTTTAGAAATCTTGGAATAATCAGGGCCTTGCTGAATATTTCTCATTTGCTTCTCCACAACAGGTTCCTCAGTTATGTCTATTACATCATATGCTTTGTTTGCTAACTTTTCTGCCTCAGGAACTAAATCTAATCCAGGAATCCCTTTGGATGGTTCAGTTGTAGGTAAGAAGGGTTCAGTAGGTATTAGTAGGTGGTTAGAATAATTGTTATTACTTGTATTTGAATACGATTCATGTCTGTCCTGTGGATCAAAACTTTTGTTATTCTCCCTATAATAGTCCTGTTGAGACATATTGTTATATTGTGAATTTTGTGAATAGTTTTTATTAAAACTCTGTGATGAGAAACTATTACTGGGTTGTTCTTTTGTTGTATTGAACTTATCAGAATGTGCATTATGCACCGGAGGATGTGGGCTTGATTGGTTTGTTGGTGCTTTACGTCTGGAAGCACTAGTGGGAGGCTGTTGTGCATTATCCATAAGTTTAGCCCTCTTTTGTTTCATTTGTTGACGTCGTTCAAGTAACCTTACTCTACACGATTCAAATCTCTGTTCATACTCTTCATATGCTTTCTTGTCAGGATGATTTGCATTAGCTTTCTTCCACTTTTCTATTTCTTCTTCCCAATTTTTAAATTGTATGTCAAAGGCTTTTTCTTCCTCTGCTAGTGTTTTTAGTGCCTCAGAATTGACTGAAGATAGAGATGCTTTTTGATTGTTACCTGTTGTTGTGTCTGTGTTGTTATTGGACGGAGCATTATTTTGCCCTGGAGCCAAAACTGGTATATTTTGCTGCTGTTGTTGTTGTTGCGGCGTTTGTCCATAAAGAGGTTGATTATTCTCGTGTGGTGGAGGTGGAGGTTTATCTGGTGGCGGAGGTGCTGGCGGTGGTGCAGAGCTCGCTGGAGGTAATGGAGGCATCGCAGTCATTGTTTGTAGTACTTGCATTTGTTCAGCATACTAAAACAGGAAGACCAAGACAGATTAATACAGACCAAGTTTAAATACCAATAAATTAGAGCACTTTCTTCAGCTTTTTACCTCTCACTTGTTATAAAATAATATGGCATCATAAGTAACTTTAAATTCCTAAAGACATTACGAAAGTTTCCAAAACACCAGTAATATAGTTATTAGTTGTCTATCTAAAAACATAAAGCCTCAATATTTTTATTTTATGAAAAAAAACAGTGAATAATAATTAAACAAAATGAGTAAATGTTAACCTCTAGATCCAAATATATTACTAAAGCTAACATTTTTGACTTACCTTTGAACCATACTGTGACTGCCAGGTAGCATACTGCTGTTGCCACTGAGCCCATTGTTGCCAATTTTGTTGCTGCATTGCAGCCCACTGCTCTGGTGTATAACTTCCAATATTTACGTCTGGCGTTACTGCAATACCAGGGGTCCATTGACCCGGTGTCGGCATAGGCCACGCCATAAAATAACAAAAAATAAATCAGTTAAAACAAGCGTTACAAATAAAATACATGTAGTTTTCTAGTAATGGCCTATGTGCTTCTTTAATAAATTAAATCAATACATGACGGCCATTTTGATTACAGCTTGCTAGAATTTCTACAGGATTGGGATTGGTTACACTGTGCATCGAATGAATGAACGCTGTCAGACTAGTGTTGTCAATGACGACTGGGCGCCGACATCGATGAACAAGTAATAGTTCGCACACAAATATATGAACGTAAATAATACTAATAAATATTACTTAACAAAAAAGATATATTCATACTAAAACTCCTTAATTGTATAGAAATTGTTTTAATAATACTTTGTATCTTAAAATACCATTCTCTTAAGGTTAATAAAATTACAGTGTTGCCAGTTTTGAAATAGTTCTTTTTTTAAACTAATACTGAATATTTTTAATGTAAATTACATAAATCAATTTTTGAAGTGCAAATTCTTTGCGGGAATGACGGTAAAATTTTTATGGATAAAACGCTACCTAAATGTGGGAATTTTCTGGAATGAAGAAATTTCTGAATTCCAACTAACTAACTTTTGGCGCGTTAGGAAAAAATTACGAGGGTATTTTTTTACGATGCGCTTACACATGGTCAACATTTTATTTTTTCAAAAAAGTGACCAAAAAGTGAAGACATCTACGTATAAACATGTGTGAAAAGTGACAACTGTATTCACGATATTTATTTATTCAAGTGTTGCTGTTTTAAAAGAATTTTATCTTGTTACGCCAAAGAAGTATATCTTCTACCGCTTTTACATAAGTGCACACATACTTTTATTTTTCATTCACTTCAGAATTCTTTATATTAAATACCTACTCAAAATCACATAAAATCAAATCAAATAAAAATTCAATTCAATTCCACTATAGTCGGAACAAAATGGAAATCGATGACAAATATATCATTGTGTTCATATCAATTGGCAAATAATGTAAGATTTTTACGATTTATATATCATAAATTTGAGTGATTCTGTTGATTGCAAATATTATTTATTGTTAAATTGATTCTAAATATTCATTGCAAATGTACTAGGGCAATATAAATATGGAGGAGATGAGAACTTCGGTGAAATTCTGCGTCTCTTTCGCTCTAAACCTGTTAAACAAGGTGCGAGCAAGACACAAATATTTTGAGGATTGCTTTTCACTGAAATATATATATTAGTGTCCGACCGAAAGTCGATTTTTAGGACAACCTAAATAAATTTAGTTCCAAATTGACTAATAGTGAAAATTTTAATGATTTAAAAAAATCTATATAAAGATTTATATTGACTGTAAGTACACGACTTTTAAAACTGATAACAATTACTTTGCTACTTGTCACAGGTGATAACATTTGAAATTATATGAATTTCAAACACAACGGACGCCAAAAATCCACAAGGGAGTGTGCGTTTACTGTGATTCAACATTTCATCACGAAGTCACACATTCGTAACAGTTCATTCAATTTTGGCACTTACTAAAAACCTTCGGCTTCGGCAAAAACTTCGGCCCATTTTGGCCGAGGCTTAAGACATTGCCGAAGGTGATTTTTTGGCCGAATCTGGCCGTATCCGAAGCCGAATCTTCGGTCGGACACTAACTAATATACATATATTTGTCACTTACTATTTCATACGTTTGGCAGTAGTATTAAATTTTTAAATAGAATTTAAAATATATATCGCAAATGTCCCCAGATAATATAACTATAAAGTAAAAAATATTGCAAAGAAAGTTATGCATCTCTTTCGCTCTAAACCTGTTCGACAAGGTGCAAGCGGTTCGTCAAATATACCGCCGATTTTCGTCTCTTTCTATATACTATGTGTATATGTATAGTTTAACAATTATTAAAAGGAGGTTCATATAATGCATTTCTCTTAAATTGATTAAATCACATTCAATTCCACTACAAATAAAACGACAGAGGACGACCGATTAATAGAAAATAACATAGAGCGAACGTTGCAAAAATCTAAAGCTTTAGATTAGTATACATATAAACTAGATTTAAAAAGAAGTTTCACATTGACATATATTATGTGTACTTTTTTAGGCATCTTAAACTTTAGCTTTACATATTTTGAGAGTGAATTTCTGCACACGTACATCTAAATTTGATACTATAAATCTGAACTCACGCCTAATAATTATTGATATGTTAAATTAATAGTTTACTTAAGGGAGGAAGGAAATTATTTGAGTATCACACTGACAGATTTTAATTCTGTTCAACCTCACGTACTACTGTACTCAGACTGATTTGCCTATAAATGCTACAATTATACAATTAAAAAAATAAAAAAAAGAAATATAATTATTTAGTATCCGATTAGAATTTCTAATTAATTTGTTAATTTGTCAATAAAGGATTTGAGGCTTGCACACATTGTAGGAAACGCTCATGAAATTTATGATTAAGTTGACAAAATACCACTCTTAGAAGATGCCATGGTACTATTATCATTTAAAATGACAAATTGTCACGCAAATCTATATTTTTTCCATTAGTGCTATGCACACAAATCACGAACAAACTGCAATGCCAAAATATCTTCAGATGATGTTTACTTGTGCATAGCACCGATGTAGTTGCGTTGCATAATGTAGCTTTGCTATACAGGACCGACCTCGATTTTGATGTGCTTAGTACAAGATAATATGCATATTCGTACAAAATTGCACCCACCCACCCAACTTCGTTGTAGTGTCGTGTGTTTTTAATTAGGAGTAAATAGGTGCCTGTAAAATTTTTAGTAGATCAACTCACCATAGGTGTAGTATCTATTAAGAAAAAATCCATTTTTAAGGCAGGTAATTGTTGGGTATCTATAAACATTCGTCTGTAAGTTTTTTTTTACATATCATAAATTCTAAATTTAATTATTAAATGTGCAATAAGTAATCGTAAAAGTGGTTGCACTGCAACAAAATTCTTAGTGCGGAACAATATTTTGAAAAATCAACGCAATTTGATGAATTATGCAGAAACATCTAAAAAATCCTTTTTCCAAAATTATATTTCAATTATAAGAGATAACACATTTATTATATAAGAATATTTTTTACGATATCTATTAACATTTTAGCTCATGATTGTTACGGTTCATTGAGTGACAGAAAAATATTTATTGAATGTGATAATTTTCAACTTAACAATAAAATATAAATTGTGGATGAAAGACAAAACAAACTTAAACAAATTTCACAACCACCTGGCAAAGTGTGGTAAAGGAATGGAGTTGAATATTTCAGTTCTTTATTAGGTTGAAGTTGTAAACGAACATATAATTCACTTGACTGCAAGTGGCTAAAGCCGTCCATTGACATTTGTCACTAACGACATATACAACAGGCATAAAATTTAAATCTACCGGCACTCATACACTTCTACCGCAACGCTAGGAATCCTTAACGCTGAAAATACGCGAGGTGGTTGTATCTTCACGGTCAAACTATGTTGGTACCACCAAGTTCTGTTACCTTTCCAAACGTTGTTTGTTAATATGAATTTTCTTGATTTTTTTTATTTCCAATAATGATTTAAACGAATATCTGGGATAGTAGTATGTTTGTTAAGCAACAAGATTCTAGTTTAAAACTATCACTCAATCAATAATAGACAATGATTGGTCAGCCTCATCAGTGAATTAATTATTAGTAAATTTAATCAGATCGAAAATCGTGTATGGAATAAAGACATATGATTCTTTCTATTTTTTTCTTAATTCACGCATATGCACATTAATTCTATTTATTCATAATGCAACGCACGCTGCTCCACTATATTTTTGCCGTAGGCTCTATCTGCCTGATTAGGTATTTATTTGTAGTTGAGCTCATACAAAAATAATCGGCCAGTATTTATTCTTTCTGTTAATTTGAACCACGTGAGATTTTATCTTTAAAGTTTATTTTTTGCATTTCTAAAGAGTATATGTAATTGAAATGCAGTAAATAACATATAAAAACAAATATATGTCTAGAACTGTTAGTAAAATGTATTCTTGTTAGTAGTATGTATTCATAAAATAGTTCGTAAATACAAGTATACATAGATTTTTAAAATTATTTCTCATTTAAATAAATCATATAAAAACTAATATGCTTTAAGAATTGACTCGAACTTAATTAATATTTTGATGGTTTTAAAATAAAATCATAGCTAAGATTATATATAAAATAAAAGAGCCAGATCGCTGCCACGTGAAGTTCAGGATTAATTAATATTAGTGCTTAACTAGAGATATATCGGAAACAATTTAAAAAACCTTTCAACTATTCATTATACACTACATTTATATTACATTTTGATATGTTGTATTACAAAGTAAATTTTGACAGTTTAGAACGTAATATGTTAATGTGTAATATATTTAATATTAAGTTACAATATAATAATGTTATGCACTGCATGAATTAACTTCCTTTTAAAAGACTATTCAGAAATAGTTTAATAATAAGTAATATTGAAACTGCACTTTATTCAACGTTACGATAAGGTTTTTTAAAGAGTTATCGATAGAACACGTTATATCGATAGATAAACGAATAAAAACAGTAAAAGGCACATCATTAGTCAGACGCCATTTTTGGTTGTTCTTGAGATGTCTGTTGTGTGTCGTTTTATCAAATAACGATTTATTTTTAATGCAATAGTACTGTATTATTTATAAATTGACAATATTTAATATGTTTAACGCACATTAGTTTTAAAAACCATAATAGTGAGAACGTATCGTGAATACTCTCAGCATTATCGTCTGCGCGGGAAATGTGGCTAGCTACGTTTTTACTCCCGTGAACTAAACGCTACTAACGCCAGTCTGTATAAAAACCCAGCAGATACAATGATTGCTTATAAGGGCCGAGAAGTAAAAAGAGGACGAAAATCGCAAATGGCTAGAAATATAGAACGACTGTATAAAGAGGCCAAATGCCGTGACTGTTCAGTGATAGTGACTCGGATGGACTTTGCTAAAATATTAGGAAAATTCACAAAAGTTAAGATTCAGTACGAAAATGTAACCTCGCCGAAAACGAAGAAAGTAATCGCCGAAGTAGTGTCTCCAGCCAATGATAATTCAAGGTTGAAAAGCAACGAAAATGGTATGGTTTTATTTCGCCGGAATGCATATAATAAACATCCAATCAACAACTCTCAAGTAGGTAGTAAAAAACCTAGAAACAGCGAAACGTCTTCGCCTCGAACAGCTAGTAATGTGCTGAAAGAAAACAATGGAGTGAATAAATCAGCAGTGCTGAAAGACAAAAATAGTAACTACAACAATAAACATATCCACCCTAATACAAAACAATATGCTATTATATTTGTAGATCCAAAAACTAACAATAACAAAGACAGCAACAATCAAATATTACTTGCTGCATTGGTGCCTAAAATTGATAAAAGCTTGTTACCGTCGGAAGACTGGTTGATAGATTACCTTCCAAAAACAGAGCCGAGGGATGACAAAGTGTATGACCGTATAGAAGCAGAGTTGGAAGGGCTCATGTTTAGTGAAAAATCTGAAGAAAAGACTGTGAAACAAAAACCTGAGGAAAACAAGGTTGATGAATTTCCTTCAATAATGGATATTCTTAATGACAATTACTCTGTGACTGAATCTAAACAAAATGATCAAAATGTCATACTGGAATTCAAAAGTAATTTAGAATCTAGTGACGTTGAGGCAATGTTACTCGGCAAATCTAGTAACATTGTGAAAATATCAGAATCAACTCCTATGGAGGTTGATACTAATGTTATGAGTAAGTTAATTGAAGATGTGGAAACAATTAGTACTGTTGCAACTGTAAACAAAGATGGCGATAAATCAGAACAAATTGTTCAATTATCTATAACGGAAAATCCACAAAGCCCTTCAATACTTGATGAAACTCTGCAAAAAGGTGTAGAGGAATACATACCAGCTGTTCCCGTCCCTGCTCAGACAGATGATCTGCATGAGGATATTAACAGGATCACACAGGAGGAAGGTAACAAAAATAGTGATAACAATGAAACTAAATCTATTCCAATGGAAATCAAAATAAATGTCGGCCCTTTAGACACTATGTCAGAGTTATCGAGTGATTCTAAAACAGATGATACAAAACCACCAAATCCAGATACTGTAACACATGTCGTATTTAAGAAGCTTAAAGATGGAAAATATACCAAAATTGTTACCTGTCCTATGAACCTAAAGTATAGTATTGAAATAGAAGGAAAGTCAGTTGAGTTCCTAGGCGCACCAAAATATATATCAAGTGTAGAAGATTTAAAGGTACTTTTACAAATTGTAAATGAAAGTGGATTAGATAGTTTGTACGTGTTACACTAAAAGTTCTTCATTCCTATGAATCAAATATTTGTAAATCTGAATGTTGTTTATTATTCAATAATATAATCTATTTGTTACAGACCAAATACTAAATTGTTTAGTTTGCATTTGTTAATTGCAATCCCAAAGGTGTTATATGTGATAATACATATAGATGCTAAACGGGAATATATATGACTATTTTAAATATTATTTATTTGATTAAGACAATTCATAAAAAAATCATTATGATACTGATTACTATTACTTTCATAATGATTTAGCACGGTAATGTAATCGTTTAATACTTGAGAAGTATATTTTGTAATTCGCAGTGACTGCAGTAAATATCTTATACAGATTATTATTATGGCATAATATGGCTAATATATTTAATTTAGATATTAATAGCATAAAAATCTAGTAACATGCGAATGAAATGTTTGTATAATTAAAAGAGAATTTAATTATCTTGTTAATTCAACCTGGTCTTCTAAGAAAGGAAATTAGAGTCATAGAATTAAGAAAAATAATAGTGCCTAAATTATTTACTTTGTTACATCTATTGGTTTCTGTAAAAGTAATGCAGGGTTGCCTTACACTATGTACATCAAGCTTAATCTCTGAAGGTGATAGATAATATATAATGATTTTTTCGTAAAATGGGAGAATGGAATTTAGATGTAGGCTACAAAACAATTTTAATCTACACTAATTTTTGACAGCTAGTCATTACTTGTGTCAGTTTTAAACAGGTGTTAGAAATTTGATATTGGAGGGTTGATATATCTTTAAGGACGCCGAGTATCGTCGCTTTGAACAATTATTCTCTGCGTAAAGGTAAATATACGCGTAATAAAATTTATGCCCTTCTAAAGGAGTTGAATAAAAATATTTTCATATAGTAAAAAAAAGGTTCTGACCAAAATATCAATTTCAACATTTAATCAAATATAGTACCCCACTTAAATTTGGATTAACGAGAGTAGATATTATTTTAGTGTCTTGCGAAAAATAAACATCCAATAAAATCATTCACATTTAATTATATTTATGAAATATGATATTGCTGCGATGGAATATATTAACATAATATACTCCGTACATATTAATAGCGTGTTTGTTAAAAATACGAATGATTGATAAAAAATATTAAAACAGGAATGTAATCTGGTAACATTCGTGTACTATTTATATAAGTACATAACTACTATCTAAAATAGTGCATTATAATTTTGACTGTAAATATAGGCTTAGAATTTTCACAGTTGACGTTTAATTTTTATATTCCTAACGATATCGCACTTCCTACAATGCATATCGGTAAATTTAACTGTATTTGACACATTTAAATTATGTTGCCATATTGTTTTTTTTTAATTATGGTCTAAATGGAAGTTTGAAACACTAGTACTACGTGTGGCTATTTCATTACATTAATTAAACTGAATGATGTGCAACATTGAAATTGAACCTAATGTCAAACCTAATCTCATAGTAGTATACCCTCCTTAGTTACCTTAGAACGGAGCGGCTGGCTACTGGTTTGATCCGGGATTATACGCGTTAGCTTGCCACAAATGTGTTGCGTGGCAAATGAATACTGTAAAAAACTTTCTTCTATTTTTTAGCCACATTTTCTTTAGGTTTATGACATTAATAGCATATAGGTACTATATTTATTAAATTTCTACTGTCGAGCAAGTATTCCAAAAGTCAGTACCGTACTGTTTAATCATATTTGAAGGTGGTCAGTTTGTTGTAAATGTGAGAATCGTGTCTATTGACTTATGTATTTGAATTGGTTCAGCAGTTGACAAAAATGGTTTTTATTATTAACTAATAAAATATTTTTTAATTATTTTTTACATCATAACAAACACGTAGCCTCCTTGTTATTACGTAATAACTTCCGCCCACCGTAGGAGGGAAGATCGTTTGATTGTCAAGTTGCTAAGTTTCAGAATGGAAAGCATCATATTATTATTCCTATCCAAATTCTATAAGGCAAAAAATGTTGTAGTGGTGATATAGTCGAACCACAACTACTTTAAACACTTAAATTTGCTAGTTTCAAATTAAATATCAATCCAATTTTTAATTTAAGCAATGTTTTTATTTCGTAATTATATTTTTCTCGGTGATCGAATTGACAGTCGATAGTGTTAAAATAGTTTGTATAATTTTAACATTAACAAATTGCCTATCATTAGAGATATACATTCAAATGGTAATATGTTCCAACGTTATTTTGTGTCTTCTAGCTCAAATGTCAATACCTAGATTAATTTTGTCCGATTGATGTCTGATTATTTGTTGCTTATAAAATAAATTTAGGTACATACGAGAAAAAAAAACTGTATAAAGTAAAGTATTTTTCCATTTTAATAAGTATTTCATTATTATGTATGTAAGTTATGCAATGGTAAGGAATACAAGACACTGGAAATGATCCAGAAGATTAAGATTCTGTTATTTGACGTTAATGTTACGTCAAGCCACGCTGTCGAGATGCGTCGTGCGTTTGCGATGAGCGGGATAAATAAAAATACAAGACGTGCGAGTCGCGCCACAATGCCATGCCGGGTGATTGCGTCAAGCAACTGCGACCAACGACGAGATAGTTTTGAATCAGCTTATTTTATGAATTAAAAAATATATTATCGCGGTGAAAATGCACTTTGTTACATAAATAATCTCCAATATTTTCTAGATATTAGTCCACATCGGTAATTTTATAGGTACCTAAATCATGAAATCCAATAAAAATGTATCACATTTTCATTGGATTTCATGTCATGTCATTTGTAAACAAACATTTTTCCTTTAAACAAGGACGCATTCCTGCACTTTTGATCGTTGGAAACCATATTATGACTCGGAATAACTTCTCAGTCATTTTCCGCTTCTGACATGGATTATTTTCCTCCCCTGCAGAGCGCCTCTGCTCACCGCAGACACACCAGCGTGCCTTGATTTAGAGGATGTAAAAAAATAAAATGTACTAACCTAAATATAGATAAGTAAGGAACTATAATTTTTCAAAAGCAAGGTCCAGTCTCAAATAGGAAAAGCCGTGAAATTGCCCGGTGTGGCCAGTAAAAGGCGTGACAAAATTAAAATAATTTATATGATGGCGATTGCGCGAAGTTAATGATAAGTTATATGTATAAAATTCACTTTTTCGCTGACCTATGCCTATAAATACCGGCACATTCATTTACTGTCCGGGGCGGCACAAATCGCCATGCTACGGCACTGCTCATGACATTTATGATGTCATTGTAAACTAAGCAACTAAGATTATTATTGCCTGGAGCGACAAAATCGTTACATCGGACCTTGTTTATAAGTAAACATGTATTATTTATTATCAAATATATTATGTTACTTAAGGAAATGCTATTTAAATTTAATAATATTGTTTAGATAATTTAACATAGATATAAAAGAAAATTCTAGAATAATCAGCTCTATATAGTTTCCTTTATTCATATAAAGTAGGTTAAGTTAGTGTCAAGGTTAACTTTCGTATAAGATATCTTAATTATCGTTGGTCTACAATGCGACCACGGTGTGTATTTCGTATACCAACCATAGACTTAATTTTTATTCTATATCTATGTTTCTAACTGTCCCCACCATGTACTTTTTATGTTAAATTATAAATGTATAATAAGTCAGGCATAAAATAAAGTACTATTCGAAGTACTGTAATAATTGTGGTTTTATTTTTTAATCATCTAGCAACAATTAACTATTTTAATGTAACGTATTTATAAATTTTGCTGAATGCAGTATGCTCTGAAGGATAACTAGTCTGGGTGCCTTCTTTTGTTACGGACATAGTAGCAATATCACATGCAGCACCAACAATTTGATGTAATGGTAACTCTGGTTTCGTTACTAAAAATGTCGCTAACGCTCCAACAAATGCATCTCCAGCTCCCTGTAAAATATTTATACCATTTATATATAGATTAATTTAATCACAAGTTTTTTTTATCAATCATAAAAATATATGCTATAGAAAAAATGAGAAGTTACCGTTGTGTCCACCGGAGTCACACTGTCACATATAACATGAATGGGTTTCTCTTTTTTGGAAATGTAAGCAGCGCCATTTTCTCCCAAAGTTATTATAACCGTTTCGCATCCAGTGGCCAGTAAAGCTTCTAATGCTTTAACTATATTCCTATTATAAGGTATATGAAAATTAATTATAGGTATATTTGAATATAATACATTTTTTACATTCTTCTTTTATATACGCATTTTTTGTAATAAATACAATACATAAAGTAAACTATAACAATTTAGAGTGAGTGTCCATAATAAATTTAAAAACTCACGAGGTATCAACAGTAAAATCGACAAGTAAAGATGCCTCTGACTCATTAACGCAAAGTATAGAGCAGTATGGCAATATTTCACTTATATCTTTCCGAGCAGGTGCAGCATTAAATAGTTTTATCTGAAACATGTAGCAAAACCTTTATAATAATTTAGTTATGATCAGTGGCGTAGAGTGGGTTTATGCCGCCCGGGGCGGAAGTTGAATTGACGACTAAGAAAAAAAGGTCACCAAAACCTAATGCTGCTGCCATCTAAATATGCCGTCCAGGATCGCGAGTTGAGTTTCAAGGTCTTTTCTACAAAAAATACTGGTTATATATTACAAAGTAAGGAAATTTTGCCGCCCCCTAAAAAGTTCCGCCCGGGGCGGACCGCCCCTCCGCCCCCCTCTACGCTACGCCACTGGTTATGATTACATATATATTAAGTACCAATAATAAATACATATTATTCTGTGCTAATAGTATCTCCCATTCCACCTAATATAATTGCGCTAACAAGGCCTTCTGTTTGATTTGATACATTTAAAAAAAATGTGAATTAACAAAAAAAACTTACTCCTTTGGCAATTTTAAAAGCTTCCAATGACGTCTCGAATGGTGTTTCTAATTGAGCTATTACAATATCAGCGTTCCTAATAACATGTTCAGCTTTTTCAACATCCAAGATACCAAGATGGTTGTTTGCGCCGGCTACAAAAACTATTTGATTTTCGCCACTTTCGGCTACTAATATTTGGGCAATACCAGTGCTGACTCCCTGAGTTATTGTGCCATACGTAACGTCTACTCCAATCTCTTTAAAATAATCTTTATATTGCTTTCCCCAATGGTCATCTCCTAACTAAAACATAAAGCGTTTATGACACCATTAATTACTCCAAAATTTCAAAATTATTTCCTTAGTAATTCAAACCTACTCTACAAATCATTGTAGTATTTCCACCCAATTTCGCTGCTGCCACACATTGATTGGCACCCTTCCCACCAAATCCAGTGACAAATTTAGTTCCATGTAATGTTTCACCAGGTAGAGGAAGTCTTGGTGAATATCTGAAAATTATACGTATTTTATATTTTGAAATTTTAAATATGGTAATCATGTCCCGTAAAAATCGACCTCCAAGCAAAATAAGTTGGTTGTAGGCAGTACTTACTATGTTTGTCAATGAAATTAACGTAGGATTCATGACGAGCTCGATCTAATGTTACCTTAATGGTCACTATCACTCATACACATCTTTAATCAACCCTAAGTTACAGTATTGGTAATTGCGTCCATCACGGATTAGCAATAGCAGGAGTGCTACCGCACTTGATCTAGAAACTTATGCAACAAAATTATGCTATAAAAATAGATACTCATGTTTTAACAACTTTTCCTATCGAAAACTTCCTGTTTATTGGAAATAGTACCTAACAAAAGTAACTACAAATACTTTTCTTAATAACAAGTGATGTACTTATATGTAGAAGCTCTTAATAGCATATTAGTAAATCAAATATTTATTAGTGTTAATACATACGTTGAAAAGTCAATACCGCAAGATCCGATGACTACGATTTTCGGGGTCTGATCACAGCTTTCCATTGTTATATTATCCTTACAACAAGCCGGGGAAATGCGATGTTACACTTTTGTAATCTTACGTAAATTATAACCCTACTTTCAGATATCTACACTTGTAGCTGTGATACCGTTTCCAGATAATGTATTTACATAACATCATTCATAACTTTATCGTCAAAAGAAACGAGTGACGATTAATATCATACAAGCTAGGTAAATATCAAATCGAATTAATAATGCATAAAATTAAAATGTAGACGAAAAATATTATTGCATTTTTTTAAACTTAAACCACTGGTCGATATGCATGAGAAGTATGGGTAATTATCATAAATAATTATTTCGTTATATAGAGTATAAACTTAAGGCCGCACAATATCGGTTTTGTTAAATAAATTCGTTTTATGCATAGAGAGAAATAAATTTCATAACCTCAAATATAAGATTAGGTGTAATACAATAATTTTATAAGGTAACTGATTTAAAGGAGAACGGTCAACAAACTTATAGAATTTACGGATGAAAACAGTTGACTCAAATTTAAACACCACCAAACACTTAAAAATGAAATAGAATACGATTACTATCGAAATAACAGTGATTTCCTATAATTCGAGGACGTATAAAAGTAATAAAGAAAACAAATGGTAATAATTATGTAATAATATTATGTATGTAAAAAAATACTAAACACACATTTAACTTGAAACCCAAAAATGACGCTTTTAAGTTCAATACTATCAATAGGGAAGCGAAATACTTCTAGTGATGTTAATTTTATCGGTAGTTAGTTTTATCTTATCTTTGATTTAAAGTTAACATGTTTGATCATTGCTAGAAAATGAAATAAAAAATAACAATTTTAGGTGTAAACTGATTTTAAATAAGATCTTGTCTTGTAAAGGAAATATTTACTGCAGTTATACGCCCATAAACGTGGCAGCGTGCTTGTTATAGCGATGATTATAAGTTTGTTTCTTTCTATGTGACATGCCAGATGTTAGCACTTTTGTATTAATTTTATTTACTTCATATCTATTAACGTTTTCATTAACATTTAGGCTAAGAGACACTTGTTGTTACCTGTTTGGTTTGCAAGACTTGCGTGTTTGCCTTTTTTATGCTAATAATATTATCGATAGCTTTTAATAAAATTATTGACATTTTATGGCATTTTCGAAATAATGTATGATATTTACTTTCATACCACTATAAGTATGTTAGTGAAGTAAAAATATAGCGATAGTAATTGCGATCTCAGATTAATAAGTAGCTACGTATCTAGTTTTTACAACTGAGTTTATCTAAACATTTGTCTATGAAGACATCAATATTCCAAACATGAATGGTGAAATGGAAATGTTATAGATTGGCGAAAATACTAAAACGAGTTACGAGGATGATTTTCATAAAAGTGCGTGCGTACAAAGTACCTACAAATGTCAAAAGTGAAATTTCTTTGGCAAACTAATTTTTAAATTTCGTTTCCACTCATACTAATCTCCGGGCCGCGAATGTAATGCTAACGCCTTCTCGTACCCGCTACTAAGCGTCCAGAGGAAGGCCGCGGAGTTTTGTCGGTAGGAGTCCGACATACTCCTTGCGCTCCCCCGGGCTAAAAGGGGATCCATGAAGATTTCTTTGCGTTAAAAAAATCAAACTAATCTAAGCTTTTAATTTCCGAGACTTAAAGGGAGGTACAAAGCAAGATATGCTAGGAATTTAATTGTAATTAAAGTAATGAGTGTCGAAGTGGCGAGATATAGATATAACTATAACTTTTTCCTGGTGTCTTTGCGAAATATATTTTAATTTTTTTTTAAATTTAATACTACCCTCAAGCGTATGAGATAGAAAGAGACAAATGTATATTAATTTCGGTGAAAAGCAACCATCAGTATAGTTGTCTCACCTGCGCCATAGTTATATTGCCCTAATATATTTTCGTTAGGTATATATTTTGAATTCGATTTTATTTTTATAGAGATGTATCTCCATCGTTATGTAAAGAAATCGACGGTATATTTTTGTCTCAGTCGCACGTTGGTACCAAGTTACCAACTCTATTTGCTACCCGCTCGCATTGCTGGAGCCGTTAGAAGCGACAGAGACGCAGAATCTCTGGATAAATCGTTCACCTCTTCCATACAGTAGTTATAGTGAACTAGTACATTTAAATTTAATAATAAATTTATATAAAAACACTGAGCTTCTGTATTTTTATCTGTGAGCTCACAAACGTAAAGCAAATATACAAAATGAATACGTGTTTTTTTAATAAGAAAAATACTGAATAGGAAAATACATACACAAATACAGTTTAATGTTAAAAAACCTAGTAAATATACCAAATGTCGAAAAATTACAATCCTACTTACACTACCAATGTGCAGTATACTGAAATTTCAAATTTTTCAAAGTAATAATAAATAACAAACTAAAGAAAAGGGATTTAATAAAAAGGGATTTATAAAATTTTTAACTTGCTCATACTAACTCTTAATTCTTTGATTTTATCTTGATTGAATTCAGTAAATGTTTTTTTTTTAATTTGTTCCATTCCCAGCTAGGAAACTTAGTTTCTATAAAAATCTAATAATGCAGTTTGTATTTTTATCAAAATCGGTCTAGCTAACATTTCTTGTTTATAGTTTCAGATCTCACCATCCACGCCAATTTCAACTCTAAAAAAATACCTTACCACTAAACTACATGTTATATAAAAAATCCTTTTTATGTTTATGGATGTCGCTAAATTATTCAAAAAGGCTTTTTTGCTGCTTTTTATGATCTTAGCTACTTCTCTTTTAACTTGCTTTTTAATCTTAATCTTAATAACTTTCTTACCTATAAAGTTATTTAATTATCTTTTAAATTTTTAAAGTATAGTTATTTTGTATCTCATGTTTTTAATGGCATGATTTGTCCTTGAAGCTATTTACTAGATAGAATATAAATATGAGTAGGAATAAAAAAATGTGGTCTTTATACATTTTAATCTACAAATTTCTATAAACTAAGTTAGATATTTCATACATTAATACTTATAAATCATTACTCTTTAGTTTCTTTAACATTTTTATCAATATCCTTTTCATCTTGTGCTTGTTCTGCTTTGCCAATCTTTTCCGCCATTTCTGCATACTTAGCTTGTCTGTAATCATATTTAGCTGCATCAAGAAGAACATTTTGTATTAGTTGTCTATTATTAACTTCCTTATTTACCAAAGGAGGATAAGGGTTGCCTCTAAGCTCTAGGACTGAATTATCAGTGTAACGTCCATACTGAGGTTTTGGTGCCTTGTACATCCTAGTGAAGGTTGTGTTAGAGTTCTCAAACCTAGGAACAAGGACTTTGAATAATTTGTGAATCAATTCCTTCTCTAATAACCAGTAGTCGGCTATTTCCATTGTTGGCTTATGACAGTCTCCATGGGCGATTGCTTCTGATATCAGCTGAAAGTTAAGACATGTATATAATTATGAATATCAATGAATTATAAAACAACTTAGTTTTACAAAAAACCTACTACTTTATGTTATTTGAGTTATTTTTCACTAATGTATTTTTACAGTTATTATAGTATGTTCTTTTTAGGAGTATAAATAACAATTATTTCTAATATTATGGATTTTAATCTTTTATTGGTCAAATCAGTATGCCATACAAAAGGTTCCTGGAATTATAACATGGCCTACTTTGTGATGATAAAAGCAAGAGCTGTCCGAGCTGAAAGATGCAGAGTAATAAAAATCATGAATTTAGTTGTATTGTTTCTTGATAACTATGTCTTTGCCTTTGAGTTCCCACTAGACCCATAAAGCAGCAAAACTTGGTGTGAGTTATAAGATTATATAAGTATATGTATATTTATATTGAGGGTTGTAGAACCCATTGTGGTTTGACTCCGGAGGCATAATCACCCTATTTCTACCGAATAAATGTTGTATTGCTGCTGCTGCTGCGTTCTGATCTGAAGGGTGTGAGAAGGTAGATATTTTTATCCAAGGCATTCAACCTTAGTCCTTAGGAGTAGGAACTCAACTGTGGCCAACTTCAGGTAAGACTGATTCTATCAGAGGTTGATTACAGATCCAGGGGCGACAGAGGGTACTTACCATCAGGTGCAAAGTATGCTCATAGGCTACTTCAATCTTTTTTTAAAAAAAAAGCGCTTATTAATAAAAAAATGTATATTAGGTATATTAAGTTCCGTCTTACCCTTTCGGCATACTGCCGCGCCTCGTCCCCTCTGTTAAAGTTAACTTCAATTCTTTCATATTTTATTAGACCAGTAACAGTTTTACGTAACTTATTCAATCTTCCCTCGGGCCCTTGCGGGTTTCTCAATTTGCGGGGTTTGTTTGGTACATTTATACGCAGTTTTGTAACCAACTTCGTTACATCCGCTTGATTCATTTTTGTATTATATTTTCTTTGTAAGGTAATTTTTAAACAAATTTATTCCATTTCCTTACAATATACCTAAAAATCTCAAAATAAAGCTTATTTAATTTTGTAAGATGCTTCAGTTAATAAATTAAGGTTAGAAATTATAGAATGTTTATTATCTGTGGATTGATATGAAGAATTTTTAAATCAGCAGATTTTTTCGTATTCCATTTTGTTCTTATTCAGCTTTTAAGATTTAAATAGCACTCTTCAAAAAATATATGTGTACTTTTCAAATATAATATACTATGCTATTAATGTAAATTATCTTCACAGAATTTATACAGAAATATAAGCGAAATGTAAGAATGTATCAACTAGCAGTATGTAATGAGTCTATGATACGACTTTTCTGAAAATTAAAAATCAAAACGGTAACTGTCTAAATGTCAGATCTGAAAGATGTCAAACGTCAAACCTCTGCCAAATAACAAGTCAATTTAATTTTTGTCTTCTCTTCGCTATTTGTGTTTGTGTTGATTTGTTTGCTATCATAAACTATTAATTTCGATATAATATGTTCCGTTCATAATTTACTTATAAGGAATAGGATGACAAAAAATGTCGGTATCAGAGCGTAAAGAAAATGTCGGAGTTTACGAGCTTGTTACGGAACTTTGTAATAAAACAGCATCAAAATGTTCCCAGACGAAGGTTTCACAGAAACTTTTGTCGGCCAAAATGAGATCGCATGCTTACGAAATTATTCTAAGGAAGTCGAGAACCGAGTTACCTTCGAGTGGTGGAGACCCTATAAAAGATTTGTTGTCATATCACTT
The DNA here is from genome assembly GCA_018249915.1 of Cecropterus dorantes dorantes. Taxonomy (NCBI): domain Eukaryota; kingdom Metazoa; phylum Arthropoda; class Insecta; order Lepidoptera; family Hesperiidae; genus Cecropterus; species Cecropterus dorantes. The sequence continues at coordinate 27,355 of DWLI01000061.1, forward strand.
TGTGTTGCAAAGGAGTGTTAAGAATGTGGCTGAATATAAGAGGTCACTTGAACTGAAAAATGCTATAAGTCAGATACGCAAGACGGATTTCGGGAAACACAAAGATTGTGTGTACGACACTTTGAGATTGTTGGTTGGACTTTGTGACTCTGTTAAGGTTGATACAGCAGACCATTTGTTTCTGGTACGTAAATGTATGTTTATATTTACTGACTACAACCTGCGTGTGATAACTTGCGATTGCTAATGAATGCTCATAGTTTGTTTTCTAGGTAAATCAATCAAAAAGTTGTATTTAAATTTATTAGAGTTATACTGTTCTTAAATATATCTGTAGTTAAACATATAAAACCATTTAAAAAATCCTTTCTTCGTTTCTTCTTACATATTTTACAAACATTCCATTATGTAGTGTCATGATCAGGTCTAAGTTACTCCACAAAGATGTTATATGGTTTTATTAACAATTCGTAAGGTTTCATTTATAAATTGTATGGTTACACTCCCTTATTGAATGGTTACATTCAATAATTGTATGTTTATATTCATATTACATTAACATATATGACCAAATGAGTAGTTACAAGCAAGAAAAGTGTATTTTCTAATTTTCTATCTACATATAGAATAATAATTGTAACATTCCATTTCAGAATCCATTCTCATTCGGCCTTTTAGATGAGATGCTTCCAAAGCCCAGAAAGGAGCCTTTTGGCTCTCCACAACCATATCCTTACTTCCCATCGTATGTATTTGAGTTGCCATACTCATTGAAATCACAGGGATCTGTGTTGGACAGCCAGAAATCTCAGAGCTATACAGAATATACTGTTGAAAGTTTTGACTCCAGATCATGTAAGTGTAGAGTATTATGATAAAGATTAGCCTTTAGCTTTTGTAATAAAAGTTGTTTAAACTTTTGGGGGTGGGGTTCAACATACAATCTGCCGTATCTATTTATATAGTGCATCTGTGACTGAGCTCAGATTGGCTAAAAATATCTAAATGGGTAAAAATCACAATTTAACACTAGAACTTGGACTAAATTTCCATTATTGGCATTATACGGACAGTGCCATGATGTGTCCTTGAAATATTGCAATTTTGACCAAGATATGGTTGTGTTAATTTTTTATCATGAAGTAGTTGAACTCCATTGCATGGTAGTAATTTGCATGTTTCGCATTTGTAATTTTTAATATGTAATGGGCACTCACATTGTGTATTATGGTTTATGCAACTGGATCGGACAATGAGCAGTAAATAAATTAAAAATGCATATTGTGATCACCTATTACTTATTGAAATGTATTAATTTCCAATAATATAATACCATTAAACTTACATATAGAAAAAAATCAAATTAAAATGAGAAATTATTCAATGTAACATTATGTACTATAAATAATATAAATTTTAGTACCTGTAAGAAGTGTCTATATCAATTTAAGTAAGAATGGAAGGCAACAATAATTATAAGGCCAGTTACTCATGGACAACAAAATGGATGCAGTCTTGAGGAATACCATTTTAATTGTAAAGGAGTGATTTTGTAATATTGTCGCTTATACTCATATAACAATACCGTGCAAGTGATATTTGGTAACTTTTTAGGAGACACGAAAATCTGTGTATTTTGTCTAGAGAATTTCATATAAAATACAGTTTTTTGGGCTCTCCTGAAAATTTAACAAATATCACTTGCGCAGTATTGTTATATAAGTGACGATATATATATATCTATGATATGATATCCAAATGAGAGAAAGAAGGGGTAACAAACAAAAACTACAGACAAAATTAAGCCAACTGATAATAATCTTTTTTATTTTAATATAATTCATTATCTTAATACTTTTTTTTAAATCATAAGGAAGGAGCAGTAGCCTAGCTTTCCTAGGTTTTATTCGACCTTTAAATTCCTAGATTTTTTTTCTAGTTGGATTCTGACCATAGTGGGTCTCAAGTGCGATTCCCAGCCAGCAATATATAGAATAATCATTTTTGAATTCTCATCTGGAACTAGGTTTTTGTATTGTTTGTATATAATTGTCTTTATATGTGCTCATGGCACCAACTAAATATCTTAATGTAAATTAGAGTAAAAATCATTATTATCATTAATTACTTAAAACTTAAGACTCACTTGGCAGCTTCGTCAAGGACCTCTCTGCCCAACCGGCAAGCAACTCGCATGCCCTCGATCTCCTCATCATCAAGGACTTTGATCTGTCCGGAGCCCTTCGCAGCGTTCTCCGACGCCGGGAATCCCGTAGGATGATCCGCATAATCCGGCCGACCGATATGCGGTGGCACCGTCCGCTTCGGACCAGGGGGGTACGGCCTCAACTTCCCGCTAAAAGTATACGCCGGCCACGGATTATATTCCACGTTCAAACCATCCGTATTCTCACCCTCTGCAACAAATGTAACAACACTAAACTATTTATATCGCGATCTTCGAACCGTATAACCTCAAAACACGAACTCACTCGCCAATGAATGGATGACTTTATGGGACTTCCAAGACTTTTTAAAACATGTCTGGTTGCAGAAGAACGAGCCCTGTATACCCAATTTAATACACGTCGGACACTGTAATTGCGCCAGCGCTTTACAACCGGGCGTTTCGCACATTCCAATCGTCGCCATTTTCACTATTTTTTGGACCAAATGCAAACCAACCAAATTGTCAAAAACAAAACAACCGTTCATTCATCTGTCAGTTTTGACATTGATGTTTTTTTTATTTAGTTTTTCTTAGCCTTAAATTCTTTACTTTCGGCCTCATGTCGTTATTTTTGACAAACAAAAATATATTATGTATTGTGATAATGGAAATGTTCCATTTTGTTGCCATTTATATAGTAGTAAGAGGTATGTAGTTCAGTCTGCTCTATAAAAAAATCACCAATAAACATAAGAAAAAATATTGTATTTTTAACTATAACTGTATCAAAACTTTTAAAATTACTAAATAAGGATACATAAACACCTGCGTACCTGGTTGTATCAAATTCAATGTTATATCAGTAAAAGGTATTTGCAATTCAAACATTCTTGATTGTTTTATGGACGTCTCTGTAAATAGGTTTTTAGTAAACATAGTGTAAAGATATTATTACAATAACAATGACAAATATTTACCTATGTTGTTGTTTGTATTTATTTCCAGCTTAATAATTATAAAATTAATTCAGTAGGTTTTGTGTATATTTATACGATAAACGGCAGCCGTAACATGGCTGCGGAAACCAAGATGTTATTTGTCATAATATTTAGTTATTAATATTAACAACAGATTTTATACATGCACATAAAATTATTGGATAAATATTATTATTTATATCTATTTATTGTTTTGTTGCTATAATAAATAAATTATTAATCTTTCCTTTCTTTGTATTTATGTACATCGTGTATTAAGTGGGTAAATATAAATTATATTGTATACATGAGTCTAAAGCAAATAAATGTCATTTATGTTTAAAAATCCATTACATTGCCAGTTGTAAGGGAAACGTGTACGAGATGATCCTTTGAGGCAAGATGATCCTTTTCAATTGTAACTATACTATTAATATTGCAGAAAGCATATAGATTATGCTATGGAACAAACAAGAAAAAGTAGCCGTTGGGGCAAGATGATCCACGCGAATAAACTTGTACCTACTACATTTTTATGTTCGCAAGTTTGCTCTGAACATCTATAAATAGATTATTTGTAAATAGGAATAGTTTTTTAATAGTAATAATTTCTCACCAATACCAATAACGAGCCATGGATTCAACTAAAGAGAATATTACCACGCTCAATCCTTGATGATATCCAATAACAAAATTTTGATATCTCGCCGGCTCAGACTTAACCACTTCCAATCATTATCGGTAAAGGGAGTAATTTAAAGTACAAACGAGTAGATACTTCAATTCAAACTAGCACACCATATAAATTTTATTTGAAAGAAACAAGTAAAAAGAATGGAAATGTAAACAGCAAAAGTAACGCCGGGAACAACACGTTTAAAATTTTAAGAATAATAAACTTTGGTAGGGTTCTAGAAATATTTAAAAATACTAATGAAAGACCTGTAAATTCAATATTTTGATTATGATAACTAGTAGACACATAATTTTGCTTTTCGTAAACGTTTCGACATTTATATAAATTTGAAAAACGGCTGAACTACGAGATTTCCCCCCATAAGGGGATCAACTCGTGCAACTTTCCCCAAATTATTAGCTTATTACCCGAGAAAACTGAAGCAATGTCAATAGATCTTTCACTCAAAGATATAGGATTTTACATAAACTCTAAACTAATAAGGTTAGGTATGTATTTATGTAAATATCGAAATTAGTGGTTTTATTCTATATTTTCGTAATAATCATAAAGTAAAGCCTACGTACCTTCCTTCTTATTTCAGAAATGAATGCAGTATCTACCTAGATATCAGTCATATCACTGCTTGGATAGAATAACAACACAACTCAAAAACATTAATTTTATAGGAGAGCCATTTAAAAATTAAACACTGCTTTTGTTTGTATCCTTTGACGAAACTTATAATAATTTTTTTTAATTATTATATTAGAGAACCAAGTACTCAATTCTAGGTCATATTTTTTAAACTATATTTAGCTTAAAATTGACGAATATCGAACTATAAAGTTGCTTATTCATGCAAATCAGGGCTGTCTAAAATTATCTGATAATGATAACATTGCGATACTTACGTGCAAACGCGCGTAGTTTATACAGCCACCCGTCGGGCAAGTCTAATGAGCGAATCACACCGTTTCTAGTACGAGTATACAAAAAATTTAATGCACTTATTATTTCAGGTCCACTCATTGCACTTTCACAGTAATATAAACACAATATAACTTAAATTACAGCATTAATTGATCCAACGAATAATTTTCGGCGTGACTGTTGTATCGGAGATTGACGTTACGTTTGATTTTAAAAGCGTGTTCTATTTTCGTTCCGTTTATTTTCTTCCAGCCGTATCCAGCAATCATAACGGTTTTATTATAGTGCCCAATGTATTTTCAAGCCGAGAAAATTATTTACGACTACTTATTTGAGTAAATTTAATAAAATATTAGTTCTCTAAGGCCAAGTTTATTAAATATAGAGTTCGTATTTTTTTAGCAGTTACTTTACAAGTCATAACACAACAAATATATTCAATATTAATGGTGGTATAATCGTTTTGGTTTGACTCTGGAAGCACTACCGCCACACCTATTTCTGCCTAATAACAACCGTGTTAAGAGCTTCTGTGTTTTGATTTGAGAGACGCGCTAATTGGAGACGTTCCAACTTGGGAGAAGCAACACATTTATGGCCTTAGACTGATCTTATCTGGGGTTGATTACAGATGTCCATGGGCGGCAGTTGCCACTTACCTCCAGGTGGTCTGCATGCTCGTTTGGTACTTCAATATTAAAAAAAGTACTGTACTATTATAAGAATTGTGGTTTTGATATTCAATGAAAATCAAACATCATAAAAACCATATGTATTTATGTGTTCACGTTACTCTAAAAATGTCGATAGATTGATTTCATTGACCTGATTGATGTCAATTGCATAACGTTGCATCCGCTATATATAAATATTATTTTATATCGGTACTTTTATCTCAAAGTTACCACCTGAATATTAGATTGAGCCACGACAAAACGAAAAAATGGCTTTTATTAGACCGCGTACAGTTTAAAATTAAGTAAATGTTTATAAAAAAAACCCGACTGCTTAAACTGAAAGAAAAAATAAGTGTAAACATGTTGATATATAAATAAATATAGACATTATAATATTGTTATATATTATAAGGTACACATACACATCCGAGAGTTTTTTAAAAAAAAATCTTAAAGGTGTGTGAAGTCTACCAATTTGGACTG
>DWLI01000062.1:0-33268 GCA_018249915.1 Cecropterus dorantes dorantes
CACGCACAAAAGTTAAAATGGAAATGGGCCGGCCACATTGCAAGGCTTAAGGACAAAAGATGGACCTACAATACCACTATATGGAGAGGGCCGGAAGGAAAACGAAGGAAAGGGAGACCCTCAACCAGATGGGAGGATGAAATCATAAAAACTGCTGGCATAAACTGGAGACAAAAAGCACAGGATAGAGAGAACTGGGCATCCTTGGAGGAGGCCTTCACCCAACTTGGGGACCATGCCTACTTATTAGATTAAATATTCATAAAAAAAAAAAAAAAACAAAAAAACTATCTATATTAAAATTGAAAAGTTGAAAAATTAAGTGTAAGTGCAGCACGGTCAAATAAAGGCTTTTTTATTTTTTATTTTTTATTTTTTTATATTAAGGAAAATAATTTTACTTTGAAGTATACATAACCTTTTTTATTAAAATGAATAGCAATCAAGCCTGCAGTCCATCTGATAGTTAATAGTTTCTGCCGGCCAAAAACATCTGTAAACAACTTTATATAGAACAGGGGTTCTAACCATACATTGCTACAGGGACTAAGATGGATATTGTAGATTAGAATAGTTAATCCTCGGTCTTATGCCCGTTTTAAAATATCCGAGTCCGTCACTACCCCGAACCACTATTAAATTGAATGCTTCGAACGATCAAAATTAATATTTTGAAAAGGGGTGGAATCACAGACATTTATCTCATCGCACTGGCCAAGTGCGAATTGGTAGAATTCACACACCTTTGAGAATTCTCACGATGTTTTCCTTCACCGTAAAGCAGAGTTTAATTTATAATACGCTCATAATTTTAGAAAAATACAGTGGTTATGATTGCCTACGATTCGAACCTCGGACCTTCGATTGATAGGCCGAGTTTCAACCATTAGGCCGTCACTGCTCCACTCAAAAAAGAATACTTCCATAAAATTATCTATCCGATCAATATATCTTTGATAAAATATTGCTACTCTATGTTTCGGATATTGCGGACAAAACTAATGTAATGTATGTAATTGAATAACAATAAAAGGCACACGCCATATATTACGAGGGCCTCGGTTAGGAAAGGTCTTGTTAGTTTTGTAAGATAACGACCCGCAGTGCGGTGAGCCACTAATAATGGTTATGACCGCTCCTTTGTGAGGATATAGAGGTCTTTACACATTAAATGGTACATTTTTGAGTAGCTCTAGCATAAAATGTTACTAGTAAAAAGTATCGACGAATGCGTCGGACAATCAGCATACTAGTCTGACACTAGGGGTGGTTCAATTTCTAGACAGAAAGAACTCTGAGCGGGTTATAAGGCTTTGACTTGGACACCCTACATCCATATTAAGGGTACAGCCATTAAAAGCTTAGATACTAGTAGTCTAATAGACTAACAAATAGTCTTATGTAATGTGATTCGATTTTGCTTCTGTTTGCCCGTCTATGATGATTTATTTCATGGCAATAATTCAAACTTAACTCTTCTCAGATTGTGAGGAAGTTATGTATAGGATGTATTTGATTTAGGATTCATATGCCAAATCAATTCAAATAAACTTTTACGACCTTAACAATAATAACAACGTTTTATTCACAACAACACCACACAACACATTTACAAATCCTGTTTTAAGAAGAGTGACAAATCACTCTTCTTAAAACAGGATTCGTAAATGTTATTGATATAAATAAATTTCTACTGTTTTAAATATTTAATAGAACAAAAAATACAATGTGCTTCTTTGTTCTTTCAGTGTAAGCGTGCCGGGGTACGCGGGCGGGCTGTCAGCGGCGCTGCCGGGCGGCGGCGGCGCGGCGTGGGAGCGGCTCGGCGCGGAGCTGCTGCTGTCGGGGCTGGTGGCCGCTGCCTACTTCGCGGCCATGGAGCGCCGGTGGACCGGAGCGGCGCCCGCGCTGCTCGGGGCCGCATACTGCGCTGCAAGCTTTGTTTCGGTACGTTCTATCTACTTATCAACCCTACTTAGCGCACCATGAGAGCAGTTTTACGCCAAATTGTTGCTGCTTCCAAGTGACCGAATATTGCGCTAATAACTTTGTGTCGATGCGTGTTCACTGTTAGTCCGCATCGTAACTAAGAGCTGGTGCTAGAGATGACATTTATCGGCCAAATGTGAAATATAAACTATATCATCTGTATTAGAATATCTCAGCGATAAAGAAGGGATACTTTTTTTCCAAGAAAAGGGACGTAAACTTCAAATCTTGTCTGAGATGCTCTTGACCCTAGATACGACACTGCTACTTATCAACAAACTTTTAATTTCTATTTATTTGTTCCTTGTGCGTTTACATAACACGCGTTTGAGAACACAATAGAGAACTCTTAACCATTTCTCAAGTAGCTACGCATCAATTAAACGTAACTTTTATTAAAAAGGTGGTGGATTACTAAAGTATATTTATAATCGTCAGGTGGGCCGAGTACCATTTAAACAAATGAGTTGCTTATGTCACACACATAACGTGTTAAATACTGCACCTGCAATTTAATTCCAATTAATAATACGTAACTTTAATTAACAGTTGCGTTATATTCCTGCTAGTGTCGCAACACACAAAGAAATGGTCGACATCTGCGAATCAAAATAAGAAACATCTCGGCACTCATTTGTATGAAAGGTTTAATACACAATTCTGATACATCCGTAAAAAATATCTATTAGAGTAGAACTCGAATTCTTCAATAGCGATGTCCTGTCATTGTGATTCTTCATACATAATGCCGTCCCACCCGCTCACTGCGACATTACCTGCCTTTTGTGGAGCGAATCCTTAACGGACAGCTGCGCCGTTCTTTTTGTAAACATCTGTCCGTCGAACAAAGTGCGGTTCAACAAAAACGCGAGTAAGATGAGGAAAGATACCTCCAATATCTATTGGAATCCGACGTACTCTCGACGTGGTTTGCACATTTCGCCACGGGCTATCAACTCGATTTATGGCTTGCCTATTGAACAGTAAATTTTGCTATATACGTCGTAATGTCTATGCTGCCAGGACATGGAATCTGTTTTATCTATTTTCAGCTTTGATCTTTCCTGACATAATGTAATAATGCAGTTATAACTTTAAACGAGCAATTTTTAAGGGAATCTGGTATAATGGTTTTACTTTTGAAGTTTTTCGTCCAACTTATGTCATAAAATATTTTTAACACAAATAATTAAAATCATTATTTACTTGCTACTACGTTCTATAAAATAAATATATAATTGTTTCGCCATCTAACTTTCGTAAAATATTCACTTTTTGATAACTCTAAAAGTCTACAAAAATGGCACTGATAGCGTGGGTATAAAAGTGTGTTAGAGAAATTAGTCAGCCGTATAATATGCCGATAAATACATAGGTCACACTTTTAAATACGATCGTATTATCGTTGAGAAAATAGCTTACTGTACCTACGAATAGATAAACATATTTCAATCATTTCTATACATCTTAAGTAAAGTAAAACTTTACGGGTCTGTTTTAGAGCTGCGGTCTGATTGAAATTAGATTGAAAGGGCCGCGCTACAAACCCACAACCTTTACATTCCTATATAATTAACGAACTTTATAGTTTCCCACGAATAGAGCAGATTTTAAATTTACGGACACGTTTGCAGGTAGACTGTATATTGTCGTAGGCTCTGTGCAGTAATTACGCCGGGCCCTTTCATTGAAAGCGGTTTTTTCGAAACGCTAGCTCGTTTCCGTTTCAGAATAAAGGTGAAAAAATTGCGTAAAGCTCTCATGCGGGAACACACCGTATTATGCCACTTATATCCATCGAGACAAAGACGGTAATTCTGTGAAGTATCGCTACCAAGCTGCAAGTCTATTGTACGCTTTCGCAACACTATTGTTCAATCAGGACTCACTCGAATTTCTCAGGGAACGAGAAACCAATATGTTGCTTTTATCGCGCGCTGATGTACCACGCTCGCTACATGGTTCCTGCAATTATTGATAATGGCTCCCTATTTAAAGCCTTCCTTCGAAAGCTTTGCAGCATAAGTGTTTTAACCTATAAACTTTTGTTCGTATACACTTAAGTGCATAATTATTTAAAGCGTAGACTTTGATTTGGAATGTAGAGCGCACGGAATATTCAACGTAGATATGTGGAGCACTCAGAGTATTAACTGTTATGTGGATAGGGATTATTTAATGTATGCACAACATGACGTGCAATACATTGTGAGGCATACGTGGTTAATCTGCTATAAAGTTGCTGACTCTATAATTTCCTTAGCAAAGTTAGACCATTATAGTAGTAATTGATTTATAAATACCTCATAAAGTTCACCTATTTATATGCCTTACTGATAACTGAAATTGTTATTTTCCAGATGCCGTCGCTAAACCCGGCTCGATCTCTGGGCCCGTCGTTCGTGCTGTCCAGGTGGGACAGCCACTGGGTGTGCTGGGTGGGCGGCCTTGGCGGTGGCATCGCGTGTGCACTCCTACACGAGTGGGGCTCGCGGCGTCCGCGTGCCAACTCCAACTCGCGGGCGTCCTCGCCCAGGGACCTCGACGACATGGACAAGCCGGCGTTCCCCTCCCACCACCACTACCGCCACGCACCGACCTACTGCTCCGCGTCGGCCCCCCGTCCAGATAACACTGAGCCCCTGTACTCCGGCACTAAATCCCTGTACTGCAGGTCGCCCCCGCCGGCCAGACACGCGCTGCACAGGTCTGAAGGATCCACGATTCAAATGTAATTAACCGGTGAGGTCGTCCGGGCCGCGGCGATTCGTCGTCGCGGCCCGGCTCTGCGAGGGTCGAACGGCCCGAGCAGTTGCACTAACTCGAGCACTGCTTACACAATAACTACATTGCACATGCACCCTTTTAAAAACGTCCTCTACATTATTTATGGACGACGTTACAAATCTCTGACTGACTAAATGTGAGGAAGCTCTATATTCATGTCTGCCGTATAGAAGTAAGGATCGTGCTACACTTTTTTCATATACCGTGAGTTCCCTGACATGCACGAGCATTCCTGACTAAGGTCTTTAAAGGATTTGTAATCGCATTTGTGACCTACTTGAGGCAGGATTGCAATCCTATTTCGAGTTGGAAACAAATGTGTTATATTCTCTACTTTTATAATTTACATATAAATACTATCACAAATTGGTAAGTGCAATAACTAAATTGGCAGTGCATAAAAATCTTATTCCAAAACCTCATCAGTTTCACATTTAACAGACTAATACAGTGTTTTAGTGCATCGACACCGGACTAAGTGCTGTTTTCTGGCAGGTCGCAGTCGGTGTACAGCAAGGGGTCGGCGACGGCGGCGGCGGGCGCGGGCGCGCTGGTGGCGGCGCAGTCGCTGCTGCTGCGGCCGCACGGCGCGCAGCCGCACGCGCACGCGCCGCTCGCCGCGCACGCCGCCGCGCTCACGCAGAACGTGCACAACGCGCAGCGCGACCCCACCTACGGCGCCGCTAATGGCGTGCGACCCGGACCGGCCGGTTGGTTTTATTTTTTTTCCTTTACATGATTACTCCATTCATATCACAATTTTAGCAGACAAGTTATTGTAGGTACAATAACGGGGAAACTCAAATTATTAGAATACTGATAAATTTAAACATCAGAGAATTTAGATATTTTATAAAGACATTAATTACGCCATTAATATGCCAGATTTGTCTATATCATTAATATATAGTTTTTGTTGTTTGTATTGGTTGTTGTTTTTGTGATGGTTTAAATAAATGTGGCCAAGACGGATCGTTATAAATCATCATCACAATAAAAAACAATCATTAGCTACTGAATGATTGAAATTTTCATGATATCCATCAGAAATAATTTTCTTATTAAATGCCGAAATCCATACTACGGCGTATATTCTACATTTCTATCCTTTCTAAAACTCCTCTAAGGGGGTTCTTATATCGCATAATCAAAAAGATGTAATAATTAACATTTTCTCAAAAAAAGAATATTTCTATATGACAACATTCATTAATCCAATTTTTCACGTAGGTGCAGCGACGGTGCAAGAGCGTCGCGACAGTGTGTACAGCGCGGGCGCGCGACGCGGCCCGCTGTCGTCGGAGGACAGCGCGTACGGCAGCTACGCGCCGCACTCGCGCCCCTTCCGCGCGCCGCTGCCGCCCGACCATTACTAGCGGCGCGCCTCGCAGCACAACATTGCGCTGCTCTTCGACGTCTGAGCCCCGCTCGGCCGTCGCTCGTGCCCGTGGCTCGGACGCATCGCGTGTCAGTGAGCCACGATCGGACACTTCCCGTGCCAGTGAGCCACGATCGGACACCTCCCGTGCCAGTGAGCCACGTTCGGACGCTATCCGTGCCGGTGAACCGCGATCGGCCCTGTCTAGAAATGGCGCTTCGCGCTCGGACCTCTCGAAGGCCGGCAGGGCCCGTTCGGTTTCATTTAGTGTTAGTGAACTGCGTTCCGATATTAGTGTTAGTAAGTCTCGCTTGGATCTGCACAGCGACAGCGAGCCTGTTTCTGAACCTATACTTTCTAACGTGCGCGTCCAGCGACCCCGATCGGCTTCCATTTGCATCGCTAAGCAGTGTTCGCAACCACCGTGTAGAAGCAAGTTGTGCACCGAAATTTGCCCTTCCAGGCCTCGTTCAGCATCAGTTTGCATTGCGAATACGCATCCGGTGGCTTTCTCGTGTGTCAACGAACCGCTTTCGGAGCCACTCTGCAATCTACCGTGTTCCGAACGGAGTGCCGGAAGACCACGATCGGCATCATTATGTTTAAATAAATCGACTGCACTTTCTAGTAGCAGGTCATCAATACGCACCGTACCGCAATGTGTGTTGTGCACTATCGAAGAAAATAACCCTGTGGCTGCTAATTACAATACAAACGATCATAGACATAAGCAACGTTATTAATAGCGATAATACAATAAGCAATAGATTATACATCACGTTGAATATTTGAAGTGTTTACAATATGATAATTTAAGGAAGTTAGTATTTTGACAAGATTTGACTATTACTAAAGTATGTGCCATAAAAGAATACAGCTAATGCTTGTAGTGTTGAGTTTTGGAAATCTTTTAAATGTAGTGCGGCTGACTGCTAAAATTAATGACTGACGTTCTGTTACTACCATAACATAGATTCCATTGTCGTCGAAGAAATAGTGACCGACCGAAGTTTTTGGTTTCGGTTCCATGCGGTTGCCTTGCAGATATTTCGGATCCACTAATCTGGGTTTTCTTTGTATTTCTATTTCAAAGCAATATTTTATTTCATGTTCTTATATGGAATTAAACAAAAATATATAGAGGTAACTCGTCCACATGCGTCTATAAGTTAGCAAATCCCTAAATTCCTGAAATTTGTGTACATTCGTAAGTTTGAAAAAGTTTCGGATTCGGCTCAAACTAGGACAGTAACCGAGGGTTCGATTTGGATTCCGGCTAAAAAACCAGATTCGATCGGTCACTAGAAATAAATACAATATTGATTTTACGTATTTGTATATGATGTAAAATATGATACCTAACTATATTAAAATATTCAACTGAGTTTATAAATGTATTTATTGGGTAGATAATGATATTTATAAATTGATTCTAAATCCTTGTTATACTTACATCTACATTTATTAGGTAAACAAATTTATAATAAGGTATCATTATAAAGTCTAAAACATCAACGTAAGAATTAAATTAAGGTATTGAACTACGTGATACGTTACAACTAAAACTTGGCTTTTGCACTGCAGTGTACTTAGCTTAGGTACAATATTCTGTTGTTGAATTTCGGAGAAATTTTAATGTGATGAAATTTTAAACAAATACATGTATCTGTATCCATGGGATTGGTATTGATATTTTACAATAATTATTGTAAATATTTAAGATAAGGTAAGTTATACCTAAGGAAAGATACTTAGGTAAGGAAACCAAACTTTAATTTTTTTTTTGTGTACAAGAAACAAACAATTAACTGGAGTCAATAAAAAACTCTCTTATAAAGTAGGTATAGCTAACCAAAAATTGTAATTAAATGTAATTAGACTAACGTATTATAATTTTTATTGTTTAGGTATATTGTATATTCACATTTACTTTTATTATTTGTATCAACGTCCTATTGTTGTTTTGGCCAACATTGACATTTATTGAACAATTCACTTTACTTAAAAACTTTGAAGATATGTTGTTTTTTTTGTTTAATTTCTCTCTTAAACGATGTCAAAGTAGGTATAGCCAAGTTAAGATATATTATACTCATGATTCTATTTACACCATGTAGGTTCGTAATAGGTGATGAAAAAAATGTGCCATATCTATGTTTTAATAAAAATTAAGGACTTCCATTTTTATCTCCCGAAAGTGGCACGACAAAATATCAAGTTTAAATAGGTAGATAAGCGTTCATTAAATACGTAAGATTTACCTACATGATTAAGAATAGTAAATTAAAAAAATAAAGCCATGTCGAGAATTCAGTATCTTTTTGTTTTTGTACAAGATGAATTTAGCATAATTAATTTCCATTTCAGATCCATTATAAAAAAAAAAACTTTTTACGCTTAGGCATTATTGTAACAATCATATTTTGCTATAAGATTTCGACATCGAAAAATATACTAAGGAAAAAACAAGAACTTTAATTTTAACCACCATTAGGTAGATACACCATTTGCTGAAAACTACTCGCGACTACAATAAAATAAATCAAAGGATTCATTTTGGATTAAACACATAGTGCGCGTATATAACCAGTGGCTATCGCGACAAACATATTCCTTACGACATTACATAATTAGGATCTTTTAGGAAATGAGAGTTTGAGAATATAATTCGTTATACAAATAAACTTATGGCCATTTTTTGTTTATTTTAAACGCTAATTATAAGCACGTCGTATTTATTACAACAGAAATCTACTTGTGGACGGACCGCGGGAGATACTAGGTAATTTGCGTTTTACATCTTCATACTATAGTATAAACTGTATTATCTGTAAATACAACAGTATGGAATTTACTTATACTGAGACTGTTACCTTTATGATATTTTCTTTTATTTAAGGCTTCCAATGTATTAATTACGATAAAACTTATTAATGTTAGGTTCATTATAAGTGTAGTTCTACAAAAATGTTCTTTCTATATCGGTCAATGAAAAGTTTTAGGCGTCGTTTTATATGTAACTGGTTAACTGATGAGACAATCAACTCTTACGCCACTATATTCAATTGATATTAAAAGCTTTGTAAATAAATTTCCTTACAATGTTTATTTGTTTAATTTTTCCACTGAATCCGATTGAAGCAAACAGACGTATGTTAATTTGTATACTATACATATATCTTGTTTGATTTTTTTTTCATTCATTTAAGGTACCTAACGAGCATGCAGTCCACCTTATGGTTCAGCTGTTCCGTCAGTCACAGATGCGTTGCCACTGCCGGGATGACGATGGTTATCTTGTTTTTAAATCATCGGGCATCGACGAAACTTCTAAAGAAACATACGAACCGTTTGACCTTAGAAATGACTAGCGGTTTCTCCCCGGTCGAATCGTACATGTCCTATCGCCTTACTTTTGATTTATCTTGTATAGTAGTTTTAGTAGCTATTTGTGACTGCATCAACGTCATACTTGGCTATGCATTATCTACCATATCGCAGCAATGTAGCAACATGTAGTTTGTTCTGGTTTCGTGACGAGACGGATTATCAAGACGTTTATTTAGACGGATTATTCAAGACGTTAAACCAATCCCAGAAGACCAATCCCAAGTCCTTTAAAAGGGAGTTAGTAGGGGAACTATAAAATAAAAGAATTTTTATATTTAAAATGCTTTAATATCTGGAACATTATGCTAATCTCGAATTATCATAAAACAATGTATCTATTGACGAAGCTAAAGCACGTTGCACATATGCAAGGGAACGTAAACAATACGCATGAATTGATCATATATTATTATTGCATACAAAATACTAAAATATATCTCATTCCACATTCTCTCCGACGAACTATACGAGTTCTACAAAATTTGAAACATCACATCGTACAAATATGTATTAAATTTGATTGTACAACGGCAGTGAAGGCGGCACTATATTAAATATCAATACAATTTCAAATTTAATGAGTTCTGATCCATGTGTATGAGATGCTTTCATGTAAACTTCGATTCGGCTTTGCCCGACTTACCATTAACGCAAAAAATAAATAAAATCAAGAAATTGAAAGTCAAATAATAATGAATTGTGCTTACAGATATATTTCAGCAATAGACACGTCTTTTCACTTAGATAATATAAAGTCTTAGGTATCATTGTCAGATATCGCAGTGTACAAGCGTTAAAATTTAAATAAATACAACAAACTATGTACAAAAGATCGGCCGAGGCGGTACAGTGCCGAGCCGTTGAATTACGTAACGAGATTTCCTAGCAATATCGAAAAAAACAATTCTATGTAAATATCCTTCAAAAATCTACTCGAAAACAGCTGACGTAACATGTGGTACCTAGATATGAGAACGTGCGTATCAGTAATATGTATCTTCTACTTAAGAAGTCAACTAAATACTGTCAATAACTTCACTAGTCAACGTAAGTAAATCTCGAAGTAAAATTGTATCTAGTGTGTCTATGTAATTCCTAACTATTCCGAAATATCACCGAATGATCGCTGTAGTAATTTAATAAGAAGTCTAAAGTGTATTGAATTTACCATCTAAAATGTAGGAAGAAATAGAATAAAGTTACTAAGTAGTGTAATATACGCACACGAGTCCTTTCAGATCGCCCTTCGCTTCACATTGCTTCATTATAGAGTAAGTGCTTCGCAATAACAACCAAGCAACTGCACGCATTACCGTTACGTTACAAATACACACTATTAAATTCTTCTCTCTTTTTCCTTAAGGCTCTCCCATTTATTACGTCGCACGTTTTAATAGGTTTTTAAACCTTATTCTTGTTACAAAATTTATAGTCTTTACAAAGTTCGCCTTAAAGACGCCGTATAGTAATACTTTGCCATTTTTCTTATCTTTTTTCGCATTTCTTGGATAAGATGTGAATCGTCGAATAGGACTGCCCTGATAGACCATTTTGCCCCTTTGGACCCTTTCCACCTTCTAAACGTGTGACGTAATAATGGATATCCCCTTAGCGCTTAGCCATCTAGCGCAACATCGATCCTCTAACTCCACCCTTCCAATTCCACAATCAATCGAGCTTTAAATTATAATACTGAAAATAGCATTTCCAAATTATTCATTTATCTAAAATATAAACGTACGAAAATGTTCCACCACACCCCTTTACGTTCCCTTTTTGACACATTCGATCCATTAAAGTATACATTCGTGTATAAATAAACCTTCAAAAATGACGCTGAACAGAAAATCTGTTAAACAAGAGATTTCAGTCTTTTTGGCCCTGTTCACAAAATATGTGACTATTACAAGTTTGCGATTCACAAATCACTCAAATGGTCAACTGGTAAGAAACAATGCATACATAGATAGGTATATACTAGAATCCATAATTCCGCGTACTAGTATGACAAACCTATATATTCATGGATGAAATTTAATATTGCTAGAAATTTCAATATTCGATGTATGACAATACGATTTTGAAGATAATGTTAGCATTTATCAAGTAATTTAAAAGTATCAAATATCCTACTTGACAGTGTATGACTAAAGAAAGGATTAAGAAAAACAAATATACGATCCTAGTCGTATCATTTGAATGTATCATCTCTTCTCGTAATGAGGCCACATTTGTGCACAGTATGCTGTCAAACAAGTTCGCTGAGTTATGGATTTCAGTATGGTTACAATACTTTCAGTTCCTTTTAAAGTCAAAATTGTACAGGGCTTCGATATTTAATTAAAATTATGTGCAAATCTCCTAATAAAATTTAAATTACAAAACGTATGTAAAATACAACAACACGAGAACAATTCCTTCAAACATAGATACACATGACATGACATTTTAAAACGAAACATCGAAAACGGAAGAAACCAACACATGTGCTCTTATTGTTAAGTGTACAAGTCATACAAATACATACACGTTTTCAAAACCTGTTTCATTATCACAAAAATACACAAAAGATGATAATAATGTTCGACTGTGCGTTCCTAGGCTTGCTTGAAAATTGAAGTACATAACCGTATGTGTGTCGAAAAGACGCATCGCACTAGACTAGCTGGGGTACGACATCAAGCGGCTGGGGACACGAAACATGGCTGCGACCTTGCGTTGCGGTACAGAACAAACCGAGCACACACCGCGGCGAATGCGATGTGAACGTCAGTTCCAACTTCGTAGTTTTATTGCTACATAAAAAATCCGCATCATTCCTTATCAAGGAGCCTTGAAGTCTTCGAGGGTCGTAAACATCGAGCGTCGTTCAATACGATTGTACAATCGAATACAACTATTGGCTATGACCTTAAACGTGGGTATATTTCGTTATTTATTTTAACCATACACTGTTTTTAAGGTACACGATTATAGACCAACCACAAATACGAGAAGGAAGTAGTCATCACATACCCCCTTACTGTGTACCTAAAATTACGTATTTGATTTTAAAGGTTACTGATAGCCATGTTACCTACCTTCAATTTCTGATCAATTACAACCTTCAAACTACCCACATGGCCCGACTTTAACCAGCCATTCCTAATACATCGAACGAAGACAACAAGTTGCATACGAAGTGGAACAACGCTACACAACATCCACGAGTGTTACGCTAGTGAGAGGAAACGGCGATGTGCGGTGTGGGGGGGCGCTCAGCACACGCAGCCGCTCTCGCCGCCCTCCTGCTCGGCGCCCAGCGGCGACTGGGTCTGCAGGTCCACCGCTGCTGCCGCGGTCAAGGAAACTACGTGGCACATGGACACGACGCACAAATACTTTTAGGTACGTACACATATCAGTACACGAGGTATAATAACGCACAAATACTTCAGGTACATACGCATATGAGTACACAAGGTACAAGAACGTATAAGTACTTTCAAGTACGTGTACTATGAAATACTTGTAATGCATTGGTTACGTATTCGTACCTCAAGGTACATTGCGATAAATATATTATTGCATACAATATATAAATGTAATTTTGTTGATAACTAAGTTATTTAATGTAAGTTACAAGTAGTTAAATAATAATTTAGGACGACTACGGGTATATATTAATAACTTACTATTTTTAAAACAACTGATTAAATGAACACCAAATATTGTAAAGACATTTAAAATAAATATTTATTAATCTACATAATTATGTTAAATGTATGCATGCGCTAGAAAAAATAGTACTAATAGTTCATAAACTACACTATTTAATAAATTATAACTATTAGTGAATTCGAGAGGTAGCAGTAGGTAAGATAATATTAGGATAGGTAATAATTTTAATTACAAAGAAAACAGATAAGTAGTGTTTTAAAAGTTTTATTCAAAATATAATCAGCGTGAGGTACGGGTATTTACACAAACGTCGTAAGAACAGTGTGTATCGCGTCGACATACCTGCATTTAGCTAAACGTATCAAAACCGATCACAATGAAAAATTATGAAAGTCGTGTATTTAAAATATCTATAAGTTACGAGAAGCAATACCTAAAAAAATAAAATGAGATGAAACACTTGTTTGCTGTCGACGAATAAGTATTAAGATTGCATAATAAGTTCCAATTTTGCTTCTTAATTGCACTGCTACTCGTAACAATGTTGCCATGGCGATAATATCAATAATTTCCCATAAAACATAGAAAAATACATAATTCAATAGTACTATACATTATTCTATGCCTTAAAGCATATTCTAATTGCGAAAATTTATTAGTTAGTAATCTGAACAAACACTAAAACTATAATAATATATTTTTAATCAAATTAATTTAGACGTCTAAGGCCAAAATGCGAGTGTTGAAAATAAATCGTTATAAAAGCTCATTGGAATGACAATTTTATTAATACAATGTCATATAAATATGAATAAAATCTATGTGAAATTCTCACTAGTTAAAACTCGATCGATTACAAGAATCATAAGAAATTATTCTTAAGCGCTAATGTAAATAAATAATACTAATGTACATAAGCCGCGGGACCTCGTGAATTTAGTTTTGATTTAAGAAAAAAATTAACATATTTCTCTTCATAATTGGTTAAAAAAGTTTTCATAAGACAAATACATATGTTTATAATTATTTCATTAAATTTAATATTTGATTTATATAATTTTATATTTTAATATTCATTATGATGAGGGCATAAAGAGATCATTTTTTACGCAGAGGTCACCACGGTCGCGTGCTATATACAACACAGAGTAACTCATGCTGAGACAGAGGTTCAAACCTCTTCGTTGCAGTCTCTACCCCCACAGTAAACTAAAAAGAATTCGTTCACTTACTGCTCACTAACATAACGTAACCAGTAAAATTATAAAATTGCCTTAAAAAGATCATTGATTACATAACAATGCAAGGGAACATAATTTGTAAAGTTGTAGTCAACAAAAATATGCTTGTGACGCCTCTGAGGCGCAATAAGCAGATTTATGAACTAAACTTTTCAATAATCTCAACTTAACCTTCAGCTACGTCATCTCATCAAGCAAACAACCCTAAAGTACCTACGACCTTTCATAGCGGGCTTTCCAAATTCAGTCTTGTAGACCAACAAAAAACCCGTTAAAAAAGCATCTAGAATAAACTAGAATCCCTAGAACAAGCGATAAGAATCGCACCCCTCATGCTGTGTATTCATACTTTGCGTATTAATATTTTAAAAAGTGAACAAATTATTACAACATGGCTTGAATCAGTATTGCTAGCTTAAGTACGAGAACATATATATTTCAGTTTTCCAATTTACGCTATAAATAAATTTATGACAATTTCAAATTTTCATATTAATTGACTGTTACAAATTTAAGGCAATTTATTTATTACCCAATAAAGCATTGGTCGATTGCAAATGTCTAACTTATAAGTACGCCTTCCTAAAAGCTAGCCACCCTATATAAAAACTTGATAAAACCGAATCATACTTCAGTACCAAAGATCATTTATTTTCCAAATACGATGGATAATATGACATTTGGGGCGTCTTGGCAATATTATCGTCACTATGAATATTTGCAACAATACAGCAAAATTTTTATACTTAGTTGAACTAGCATTATATGGACGAAAACAATGAGGGGTAATCATGTCGATATACAAGACTTTACAGACCAAATGTACTCTAATTAGTTCATCAAACCGATGCCACATTAATTGAATATCACTCAAAACGTCCATATACACGAAAGCACTAACATTTCATTGAATTGTTTGCCATCTTAAGCTACTGGGACATTTCTACATAAACGAAATTATACAACACAATGTAACATAAAACAATAATTGAAATCTATAAATTAAAAAGTCTTGTGAAACAACACTTTGAAAATGACAGTGTAGGGTTAAGAAAATTAGATTGTGTTAAATAAAATCATATTAATAACGTGTCAAGCTGCCAAGAATCTCGCCAACGTCATAATATCAATCGTACTTTTTATTTTTTACTGTCCGGTAAATATCTGGACATCTGGGATATTTCAATGCCCGAGGCTTCGGAATTTCTTTAATTTTTCAGTTTTCAGCGATAACCAGCACAATATTCGGGGGTTTCGGTTCAAGCCTAGTAGACAGTGGCCACTGTCGGGCGGCTAGCACGCGCAGCCGCTGTCGGGCTCCTTGCTGTCGCCGGGCGCCTGTCGCAATATCACCTCATGCACTGTACACATATCAAATTAAGGAAAATAATAAACAAAAACGCTACGAAATTATACCACAGGAAAGATGTATAGGAGGAAACAGAGTTGCCAGATATAAGATTTTTTGTAAACTACAAAAAAAATTGATTTGTTTTAAATATTAATCATGGAAAATTATTAATATATCTCTTTATAACAAGATAAAAACGAGACTGCACAAATTAATATCAACGGGGGTAGGTACTTATAAAATCACTAAAAATTACATCAAAATTCACAAGAGACATTGCGCCAATTGCTAGTGACGTTACGGCAAACTAAAATAAATTGGACGCAGTCAAGGGAATAATGGATTGAATTTCATCAATAAAGTTCTGGCAACTTTGTGTACAATGATTATATCATCACTTTTTTCAGAGAATAGTTGTTTGCACAAGTGCTTCCATATTTACTGTAACATTTATTTATTATCAATGTGGAATATCGTGTTATTTATTACAATACTTTTACATTGTAGTGTCAAAACGGATAACTTAGTTTTTCTAAAGAAAAGTGATGTTATATTTAACACTTATGAATTAGGCGAGAAAATAATAATGAGTTAGATAGAAATGTCAATACTACAATTTTTCACAACTAAAATATAGATAGTATAAAAATAAAATAAAACCAAATGTAATAATTTTAAATGGCATGCAAAATGGTAAATATGATTTCATATTGATAAACATATATGACTACTTTAAGATGCATTAAAAAGCAAGTATATAAAGCCAGATTCTAAACAGATACTAGTAGTACATAAATAAGGCATTACAATGGATAATTATGGAAATAAATACGTAAAAAGCATAGGTCAAGACAGAAATAAAGGCAATGTTTTACTTTTACATAGACACAAATACATTAGTAATGTTAAGTTTACTTACAACACAGGTGTTAACACGTTAATAGACCACCACCGACACACAAACGGATCCAGGGGATGGCACTAGTGCATCGATAAAACGCCGATTCGATTCGTGTGAGATTAGCCACGTAATAGATAAAGCACTCGATGAAATTGCTAACAAAATATAATTTCATATTTATTGTTAAAGATAATAATGTCGGTTTGTTTTTATCCTTTAATCAGTAGAAAGTGTTTTTTGTAACATATCGTATCTATATCATTATAAGATATCACTTCAATTAATATTGATTCCTATAAATGGCTAAGATATCTGTTTTTCTACACGCGTAAAATACAGGGCCATCTAAATAATTGTAAATAAGTGTATAATATCTACTAATTTTAATAAAGTAACACTCTTGGGGTTATACACTGGTAATCTCACACAAAAAATACAAGAATGGGTGAATGGGACGCGCACACCGTGATCATTAAAATGGCTCCAATGTTCCATTAGCCGTTATTTCAATAGCGTCGGATTAGCGATACAGCACATCAATACAAATAAATCTTCATACTTAAATAACACTGTGAGTGCGTGTATGGACGAGCGTGGGATGTTTATATGATATGTGTTCTCCTTGATAATCTCTTCATAGCGTAATGTGTCATAAATAACGTATATATCAATTCAAAAATTTGAATAGTGTGTATAGAAAAAGGATACTGTCTTCAGGAGGCTTGCTTTCGGCCGAGTCCATGCCGGGCAACGCGGCCGCTACTCGTCGGAATAACTGAAATTATCAGATAATAATCGATAAATAAACATAGGTGAACTTGAAAACCTTTTTTCATTAGCCAGTACGATATATATAATGATAAGTACATTCGTTTCCATACTAAGATAAGGTTGGACATATTTCAGTATCAAAGAAAACTTTTTCTCTATATTTTAATTAATTTATAAAATAAACTAGTAAAAGTTCCAAAATTTCTTAAAAAACTGACAGCGTATCCACCATGTTGTACGTTTATTGGACCACACACAATGACAGATTACACGAGAACTGTGATGCAAGGACAGGCTCCAAGACATCAATTTCATTATCGTCTCATCACTTCCTGTTCTAGATTGATATCAACTAACTAGATAACTAACTTAGATAATATTCTTAAAAAATAAGCTAATACACTTTTCTTATTAACTTTATTATTTGCCTTCAGGGCGAGAGCATAATCGAGTATAGTTGCAAAATTAACGCATTCGCCTGCGCAAATAATAATAAAATAATTAATTATTGTTTTCTGACGAGGAACTGTAAGTCGCTACGTTCCTTACCTAGATGGCGCTAGGTGACTTATCTTCGTCCTTGTAGTAGGGGGCATCCGGGGTTGCGGGCGATAAAAGTGGAAGCTTAAACCGTCCAGCCAAGCGACCCCGTGACGGACGGTGGCATGTGTGGTCGCATGCCATCGTACAAGATTCGGTGAGCGGTTTTCGTACGTTAATAATTCCACATAACTCGGCGTCGATCCCACGGCATCGAGTACTTTTTGAAGGTGGGAAACCTTCAAAAGGTACTCGACGCCGCCTCGAAAAGAAAAAAAAGACTTATCTTCAAAGGAGTTGTGATAAGCCAAGGGGCACTTATGAGAGTACGTACCTTGCATGTACAGTAGTTGTATGGGAGATAAACGCAACGTCTGTGGTCTACAAATTAATTACTTTAAATGTACCCAGTTCGAGCCTACCGTGAAGTCTCGAACATCATTTTGTACTTCTACATCCTGCGACCGCTATCCTGCTAGCTGCGACAGTGGACAGTACTTTAGTACTAATTGTTCCAACCTCACGATCACAACCGGACCGCGCTGCGTGCGAACATCGATCTACACATCGAGTTGAATCGAAATAATACAACAAGTAACAAGTTGACTACTTACTTGTTTAACGTTGTATCCCGCCTTCGCGCTGGTCTCTATGAACATCACGTTCAACTCCTTCGCCTTGCGGTCTCCGTCCTCGGTGGACACCTGCCGCTTGTCCGACAAGTCAGTCTTGTTGCCCACCAGCATTATGATCACGTCCGAGCCGCGCTCCGTGCGAACATCGTCGATCCACTTCGACGTCTGGTGGAATGAATTTGCATCTGGAAGGAGAATCGTTTATGTATGAGTCGGGACAAATATTGTGTTCTTCGCTTGAATAAGTCATGCATTTTCGTCTGGATTCGACCTACTTTTACAATATAAATATTTCAGTCAAATGCACGGTATCATATTACTTTAAGTTATTTAAGTTTCACTTTTAGACCAATACGGGACTCTGACCCAAAAACTGCGAAAATTATAATCATGATGGGTAAATAAGTTTCTTTCACGATCCTTAACTAATTATGATCACATCATTCTACCAAAATAGAGATTAGTAAACGATCAAGTTTAAGGTTCCTTGCACCCATGATACAAATATAACAAACGCATAAAAATAATAAAAATGAAAACAGAATTAGATCCTTAATTCCTTTAAGTCTCCATCCAAGTAAAAGCAACTGAAGCGGCAGTACGAACGGTCTTTTATAGCCTCTGCATAAATGAAATAAAAAGTTTCCAAGTTTTACCGCTCGCCATCCAGTGCGATGTAATCATATTTTTAGCTTGCAAGAATTTCTTATTTGCTAAATCAATTTATACGTTAATCAGAAAATTTTAATAGGATCGTTTAAATCTAAATAATTTGGAATGTCCGAGTATCTATTCAATTTGAACTAAAGTACCAATACAAATTGAATTTGTATCATAAAAAGCAATAATCTATTACAGTGTGCTTTACACAACATTTCGTGTAGTATAAAATATTTCTTGGAAACTAGATACGATCTGTCAGCAAGTTCCGTCCTTCAAGATACACATCTTTGATTTCGCCTTGGCCTGGCAAAGCATTTCTAATACCTCCGTTGTTGTCGATTTCGCCTATAGAATCTGCATACTATTTTCATATACTCGTATATATAACACCCATTACATCGTTATACTCATTTTATGGCACCTTAGAATCAGTGACTTTACGAGCAATTAGCAAGTTTATCGTCTTATCGACAGAGTCGCCTTAATAATGATATTTCTAGGCACGCGGAACATTTTGTTTAAGCCATCGTTTCGTAAATAATAATACTTTATTTTCAATCGTAATATGTGCTATGAGTATATCCCTTTATCTACCATGTTTATATTTTTGATACTGTACGTACGGAAAACTTTAGATTACAAACATTTTATTTACTACATGAAATTGGATTGCGATAAAAAATATAGAAAGAAACATAACCTTCGCATTTACGTCAACGCCCACGAAATATACAGAACCAGGCGGCATTGAGCCAAGAGGGTGCACAGAGGTTCGGCGAGACGCTCCAAATACTCGTGTAATAAACTATTAGTAAAAAAAATGTTTATATCTTTATACACTTTAAATATTTATACACAAGTCATTGAAGAAGCATACGAGCATGCCCTTCGCCTATACGTATCTGAAGTCCTAATTGACGACAAATTCAGATTTCTTACTACATCTGAAAACCAAGTCGAAATGCCCCGTGAAACTATATTTCCACATATTAATATTTCAATTTAAAGCTTTGATCGGCTATACTTTTAATAAATAACAATGACCTTCTGATGCATACGGGTAAAACATATATATTTTTTTTAAATTAAAACCCATTTAATGGAGACCTACAAATTACAAAGGGGAATACAATTGTTGTTAATGTGTATGTGTCTGTCTGGGGTAAAAGTATTTTTGCACCGCAAAATAACAAATTCATTTCTGTCATTTATCATAAGGTACCTAATAGGAATATATATTTAATCAAGTCAACAATAAGAGCATTTTTACAAGTTATAATAATTCCAAGATATTTCTGTGAATAATACTAAAATTGTAACATTCAAATTATAAACCTACTCATAGTAGATCCTTTAAGATCATCAAACCATACATAATTACAATCTGGACGAATTGACGATTAAGTAAACTACCATCTAACCGTTAAATAGTATTTTCAAGTGGCATCTTAGAATCGGAATTACAAGATCAGACTTAATGCGCTGAAACCCCTGAAAGGCTTCGCTCTCGTAACTGATTGCGTCAAATCCGGGGGTGCGCGACCCTCGTCGCCAAATAATCCCAAGGCTGATTTGACAGACGTCTGCTCGATTCGAGATGATTAAATGTGATTCAAGTTAGCGATGTTAATATAGAAACTAAATTCTCTTTTGAAGTGATTTTCTTTGTAACAATGTAAGTATTACTAACGGCAAAACAATTTTTGCATTTCTTTTTGATACTTAAACTTAACGATAAGGCAGACAGGCTGATGGAAAGTAATCACCGTCGCCTATGGACACTTGCAACGCCAAGAGTCTCCAATGCATCGCCGGCTTTGGCGAATAGATCTTTTCGCACCGTTTTAAATTTCTGATGATGTTCTGGTAATGTCGCCTTAGAGATCGAATTCAGAGAGGATGTCTGTTAATGATAAGATGTCCTTGGCCATTAGTGACTCCTTACCATGGGGTGGAGTACATACTCGTTTGCTACTTCAATATAAAAAAAACTAGAAGCACTCCTTTTTATTGGTTGTTTTATGATTTACGAGTATAAGTAAAACATAAGATTCATCAATATTTCTAATTTGGTGATGTCATTACGAAAGATGACTATTCAAGATTTCAAATAGTTGTTTGTAGTCTGTAGCAATATCCGGATTTACAAGAACTTGTATTGTCAACAATTGTCTAGCTACTTAGCGACTCACTTACTTTTTTGCTTGCAATGAGTAACGAAAACACCAGCAATACTTCAATGTCCGTATCTAGATACAGTTTAACTTCGTATTGCATACAAGTGTATATTGAATAGCGGTACTTATTAATTTTAATGTAATTAAAACTAGCTTAAAGAATAAAATGTATCACGTAAGTCCACACTTTGAATTCAAATTGGTAAGACTTACAGTTATGTCAAACGGCATATTACAAAACTTTATATTGTCTATGTGTACTCGTTAGGTTTTCTTAATTTTTAGGGTTCCGTACCCAAAGGGTAAATATTTAAGATGGACTCCCATAGAACAAAGGTATTTTTGCTGAATTTTAATAATGGCAACAGGTAAAGACTTGACACTTCAAATTTAAGTAAAAAAATGTTTAAGGTCCCATACAATAAAAGTATTCTTTTGCCGTTTTTACATTATCCTTCATAATAAATATCTCCTGACAATAACAAATACAAAACAAAAAATAAAAGTTAGCGAAATCGGTAGAACCGTTTCCACGTCATACATCGACCTGTACTATATAAATATGAAAAACTAATCAGGTTGGATTAATTACTGAGGGTATGTGGATTCTATACAAGCTACGTATATGCCTAATAGTTAGAAGAAATGAGACTCGCTCGTAACTAGGATTTAGTACCAATAAGCCAAAGGCGATGGCGGTGGTGTACATGCACCAAATATTTGCATTGGCGGGGCACTGAAGGTCAATCCGCCACAAATGAAACCTTTGTTTGTCAACATCGACTGAATCGCCCTCACACGCCCTCACGAAAGTTAGTACAGAAACCTCGTTCCTTTGTGATAAAGATCAAATTAGAACGCCACTCAAATCGTATTTCGCGAGATACATTACACGAGTGTTACGTTTAATTAAATGTTATGTCGAACATGGATTAATTATCTTTGTACGTAATTATTAAGGAATGTTTAACTTAAGACTGGTTAAAATTTACATTAATATGATTTTAATAGCGATTCTCTTCAAGGTAGATAATATCATGATCCAGCAGTATAATTAACAAACATAAGGTATTGTTTTACCGTATAATTCTTTAGCAAGGACTCAGAACAATAAATTCTTATTTTATAAAGAAACGCATACAATAAAGTTTGATATAATCAAATTACATTTATTATACAATAAAATAATAAATATGCATAAGTATTATGTATGTAACATAATACATTACGCACACATTACGTACATTGAGTATCTTATGCAAATTATTTTTTATATTAGTAAGACCGTTTCGTTAAAATATTTCCTAACATTCCCAATATTATAAACGCGAAAGTCTTCCTTTTGCAAGGTGGTAGAACTAGTATGGTCCGACTAGTATGGTGCGAGGAGAAAACACAGTGGGGGTTTAGCCGGTAAGAGTCCGGCATAACCCAGCTGCTTCCCTGAGCGGCTGGGTATCCATGAGGATTACCCACTATAAAAAAAAACTCCTTAAAAGCGTTAAATAAAAATATACTAGAAAAATAAAATACCTGTACGCTAATTTCAATTTTAACTGTCAGGTTTTTTGTTGCCATAATAATGTCTTGTATATACCTATAGTGAGTTATTATATAGCTATTGTTATAAATGTTATACCAAACGAAGGAGTTATGGTAATCATTGATAAAACATTGACATATATAATTAATATGATGTACAAACCACCATTGTAAATCTGTTTTTTGCTCCAAGGCCTCCCGAAGCCAATGTGTAGTAATTTTTTATATAAATTCGCACAAAAACATGTTTAGTCAGTACCTATTATTATTTGTCATATCAACATAGTGTACACTATTTGACAAACATTAATTTGTGCATGTTAATGCTTAAAATAAACCCGCAGTACAAACTTTTATGTATCACATCTTTACAACGATAGTGACGTAAGTTCAAATACCATGCACTCAAAAAAATGCATTTCGTCAGATATCACGGGACTTAATGCGAAATTTTCTAAAAACAAAATAGTGTTCGCATTTTATGAAGTTTCTACGCGTGGTATTTTTTTATACATAAATAGCAAACGAGTATGCAGTTCACCTGATGGTAAGTAGTAACTGCCGCTCATCTACACCTGTAATCAACCCCAGATAAGATCAGTCTTACCTGAGGTTGCCCATGGATGCGTTGCTACCCCCTAAAGACTAAGTTAGAACGCCTCGAATAAGTATGTCTCCCTTACCACATCCTTGCGATCAGAACACATCAGTACATAACATTACTTTTATAAGTCAGAAATAGGCGGTGGCGTTTTCGGAGTCGAACTGTAGAAGGTTCTACCACCCTCAAATTAAGGAAATGTAACATTTATGTTAGACATTTTCTAGCACGATTTTTTATGTACTTTTAAAGTATTTGACTCGATTTGTCACAATTTTGAGATCGGTCCCTTTCGTTCTCACTGTGCGAATTGTAGTATAACAGTGTGGTGAGGAAATCATACTTTTTTATCTGTGGGCGGTGAGGCTGCGGTGAGAAGCGGTGCGGTGTGGTGAGGAGAGGAGAGGGGAGGGGAGGAGATTGGAGAAAAAAACCACCTTTGACCAAAATGAGCCAAAGTTTTGGCCGTTGCCGAAGATTTCTAAGCGCCAAAATTAAACGAACTGTAATGCATGAACAACACCAAGATGAAGATAGTGAAGCACAGGAGTAAACGAACACTCCTTTGTGGGTTTGCGTACCAGTTGTTTTTTAAATTCATATTATTCGAAATGTTATCAACTTTGACTAGTTAGCAAGGTAATTTTTATCAAGTCGTTTACGTATGATCAACATAAAAGTTTACATAGAGAAGTTTTTTAAATCTTTAAAGTATTCATTTTTAGCCTATTTAAAGGAAGAAATCGACTTTCGGTTGGATCAAAAATTCGTAATCTACATTTGATTTCAGTCCGCAATTGAGAATAGTTCCATCTAGCGGCATTTTTAATAACCACATCGGATAGTTTGTCAATTCCCCCGTTTTTTGTGATGTCACAGACATTTTTTTGCACATAAGTAATTCCAAAGATTTATTGCCTGTAATTTAGTGCAAATTCATTTGTGCAAATAATATAGTAAGGTCATTTGGAGATGACTCACAAACGGTGAATTTGGATATGCTCAATGCGGTTTTGGTTTCTGCAAAGCTATTATGTCTGTAATGACGATTCGCCTGATTGCTTTTGCAATTTAAAGGTGGTAGACCTCTTTGTCACAGTATAGTAATGTAAGCAGTATTATGTCTTAACGGTGTCCTTGAAGTTACCTACGGCCGCTGGTCACAAAGTACGTGCGCAATAGGGCTATCACTTCTTCATTTCGTTGTATGAGGGCGGCGGGCGGCAGCGCACCGTTCGCGTCCGTCCGACCGAGTGCAAGCGGTACCCCTACGACTGTGAGTTTACTGAGACAAGCCGAGATTTCGCGGCGAGCAGTTTCGGCTAGTTTGTATGAGGAAGTAATACTGCATACTTTACTATACTGTGCCTTTATTGTTAACTGCGGCGACACTAATGCCATCTATTGGAGCCATATAATAACGTAGTGTTATGCAGCTAAGTTTATTTTTTTTAATACTGAGGTTGGAAACGAGGATACAGTCCACTTGATGGTAAGGGGACACTGCTATTGACATACTGATGACAACTTTATAGAGAACAATATTTCTATCTAAAGTCAATCACAGATTCGTACTACTCCCGAGGACTGAGATGGTCGCCGTATATGAAAGTGAGCCGGCAACTACACTATACTTTTTTACTAAAACCCAAGAACAGCTTCACGCTAGAAGGAGGTATGGCGGTGACACCTCCCCAATCGAACTATATTCGTTCTACCTTCCAAAACGTAAGTTATAGGAGAAAAAATAATAATAATTGGCACAGCTCTGTTCTGAGAAGCAATTTGTACAGTACAGTAGATGCTGAGGCTAATCAAAGACAGGAATAATGGCGTAGTTATAGCTTTATTAGGGAGGACGTCAACCAGCAACGATCGACAAAGAAAATCAAAAATGTTCGCCTAGTGCGTATTTTTTCTCACCCTATGCTATGTAGGGGTGCAGAATACATAGACTCCGAGCTTTGTTAAATAATACTCTATGTATAATAATAATTCTTGTCTACTATTAAGTGGGGTCAGGTCTCCCCTTGTGGTTAGAATTTCAATTCGATTTGGATTCAATTACAGATGTTTTGACCTTCGCTTTAGCTACTGATACGAAGCTTATTAAAATCCATCTACTTTATTGATGTAACATAAATAAAACATACGAAAACGAAACAAAAAAAAACTTTAAAATTGTAAAAAAAAAACTTTAGCTACTTAATTTCATAATAAATAAAAAAAAAATACACGTTTATGTTAATTTCTAACAAAAGCGTGTAGGCGTTGGAGTATAAATTACGGTGTAATCTTTATTATATACATAATTACATCAGAATAAAATATGCTTAAAAAAATGCGACATACGATGATTATGTAATATCTGGTAATATTTTTTGTATAAATACATGTTATGTTAAATAAAAACTATCAATTATTTAAAAACATAATCAATATTATATTGAATATACGAAATTATCTATTCACTGTTATTCTTTAGTCAAAACTGGTACAACACATTTTTTCTGATTATGTAATCGTCAAAAAAAAAGATTGTCATTCATATTGCCAGTTGCCTATAATAAAGACGTGCTGTCTACCCATTACTGTCCCTCTGCAGGGCTCGGGAATTCGAAATAAGAGGGGCTATAGTCCACCTGGTCAAGTGCGGATTAGTAGACTTTACACCACTTTGACTACATTTTGAGGACACACTAGTTTCTTATGGATCTCCCTTCACCGTTTAAGCAAGTTGTCAATTTTAATTAACAAGTGAATTTTTAAAAAACATATCTTAAGAAAATTAAACCTGGTACTGGAATTTCGGAACCAACGATTGAGATGCCGAGGAATAAACGCCTAGGCTATCACTGCTCTGTGCCTGTATTTCCGGGACTAGAATAGGGCTCCAGTATTCCTTGCCAGTCGTAAGAGGTGACTAAAAGGGGGCTTCCGGGGTTGCGGGTGAAGAAAATGGGAGCTCGAGCCGTCCAACAGCGACTCCGGGAGGGGCGATGGCATGTGTGGTCACATGCAGTCGTAAATACCTGAAGGCACGGTGAACGTAAATGCTATGATTTTAGACTAATTATCGCGGAACTAATACATATTAATATGTTACGGGTACTCACGATATGTTTTTGAATTTCTTTTTGCCGATATTTCAACTAAGTTACGTGGATCGTAGTCACGGCGACAATTTCGTCGTTTCGTCGACATAGGTTTTCGTTTGCTAGTACAATACTATAAATATCAATTTTTAAGTCGTAATCTATTTTGTCGTTAATTTACTTTGTCCTACTGCTGGGCAGGTCTCCTCTCAGAATGAGACAGGTTTAAATCAAAGTCCACCGCACGGGCCAAGTGTGAATTGGAGAGTTCACACATCTTTGAGAACTTTATTTCTTTAATCTGGTGTATAGGCTTCCTCACAATGTCATTGTTCTAATACGCACATCATTTTAGAAAAATAAGTGGTGTGCGCTTGTGATTCGAATCTCGGACTCTCGTTACTACTAATTTATCCATATCTGTACTAATATAGAAAAATGAGATGGTATGTGTCCGTGTGTTACTCAATCACGCAAGAACCACTCCGATTGCGTAAAATTTTACATGGATGTAGCTTATTTAAATGGTCAGTATATAGGCTACTTTTGATTTAGATATTTTTCGCTATTTGAAAATGGCGACTGTTTTAGTGACACCACCACACCGTTTGGTTTCAGACTCATATTTCTATTTTAAATAAAAAGAGAACGCTAAAAAAACTTTTGATGGCACATACGATGTTAAAATTGAATTTTCGATCCGGATGGTTAGTATCATTTTTCACGTACCTCCATTGGTTAGCGAGTAAAACATATTTTTTGTCACGTAGCGAAGCACGGGTACTTTAGCTAGTATATTATATATTAGTCATATATGTTAGTGATAGTAACCCGTGTGTGATAGTTCATGCTTACAGTAAG
Organism: Cecropterus dorantes dorantes; assembly: GCA_018249915.1. NCBI lineage: Eukaryota > Metazoa > Arthropoda > Insecta > Lepidoptera > Hesperiidae > Cecropterus > Cecropterus dorantes. The sequence goes on from DWLI01000062.1 coordinate 27,583, forward strand.
CATAAGTGCATTAGTGCAACCTACATAACAAGCTATAAACTGAGCCATGTTCTAGACACGAGTGTCACGGCGTCTTGTTCGAACAATGTCACGTCGATGATCAACCCATACTAAGTATGGACTAATGGACATTGATGAATGGACGGCCGTGTCACTAATTAATACCTAGTTGGTCTTATAGCAGTAAATTTGCCTGGGCTATCGGATATCCGGGTGCCGTTCCAACTTGTAATGCTGCATTCAAGCAGCATTACAAGTTGGAACGTTAATTTGTATTCATTCTTAGTAACATCGTTAACCTTACTAGTACTATTAAGAACAATCATGTAGACTATTGTGCTGTAAAATTTTAAAATGTTGGCCATAGGATTTTTTTATTACATTACAAACTATAATACATTTATCTGACAGAAATGAATCACAATAGTATTATTAATTAACATTGCTTGCCATGAATGTTGGTTGTTAGTCTTGACACGGGACTCATTGTTAACTTTGTGTACACGAACCTTTGAAGATGAGGTTTAATTAAAGCTTATTCTCTTTGCTTTACTACATACTTTTTTTTGATGCATCTGTCAACGACGACTAAGATCCATCGGGAAATAAATTATCATAATGCATAGAACTTCAACAATTGATATTAATATATTGTCACAGGTTTATATCAAAATGTGTATATTAATAAAATCGTAATATCAAAATGCTAAACTTCTGGAGCAACATTTACGTCACGTCACAGGTAACGTCACGTCGTCTCGTTTAAAAGATGCCAAAATGATCTATCAATATAACGTCAGTAACATCCGTCATTAGAATGTCAAGGACTTTGGAAGAAATTTATGTATACAGTCTACATAAGTAGATAAAAATCACGCCATACCACGGGTAATATGGCGTGACGTGTGGCGTGGCGTAGCGTGTCACGATATTCTGTTCGAGATTTGTTGCGCTGAATACCCCACATGTCATCCATGACTTTTTATACTATGAAAGGGCTAGTGAAAGGGCTAGTATCTTAAATTGCTAGTGCCGCCCATGGACACCTGTAATCAACCCCAGATAAGATCCAAGTCTTACCTGAGGTCTTTAATATTTTATTTAAGCTAGCTGGTACTACCTAGTTGATCCTATGCAAATCTATACACATCATTATGTCTATATACTTTAACATACAAATAAACAGTTGTACAGCTAAAAGTTGTATGTATGCGCTAGGCCTAATCTTCATACAGACTACAGATATGATTATGAATCACGTCATGTCACGTGAAACGACGTCACGACGTCTTGTTCGAGCCACGATCATCCAATACGACAATAATGGACACCGATGAATGCGCTGTTAATTAATTAATACGGATTGCTCAATGGAATCATGACGTTGAGATAATTAGATTGATTCCAGTAACCTAGTACGTGACTTGGCTAGATAATTCGGTGATTTCATTAACAAGTTAGATGATCCTGTATTGCAATACATGTATTATCTAAATATATTAAGAATGAATATTTTACGTATCTGTACATAAATATTCGCCAACGGAAGACTGAAGATAAGTTTAATATGAAAGAAATTTCTATAATTTCTAGATTTTTTCTGTGAGTCCGTTTGAAATCACACTTTTTATACTCACGCTTTCTACACTCATAGCTCCGCACTAGGATTTTCTCCTGTGTCGCGGGTGCCATGGACACACAAAGACGAATACACAAACACCCAGACCCAGAACAGAAATCTAAATTCATCATTCAAATGTCTGTCTGGCCAGGGATCGAACCCAGAACCCATTGCGCGTCAGGCCGGTATGGTAACCGCTCCGCTACACGGGTCGTCAAATCGCATTGAAATAAGTCTACTAAACGTAATTTAAAGAATTGGATACTATAATTTGTAGTCGATATCTCGATCATCTGTGTTGCAAAAAAAATGTATCAAATGTCATAAAGCACAGTTAAAAATTATTACTTTTTTTAAACGCGATTAAAACCGCGAGACATGTCTTGTATTCCAATAACACACGTATGCAAAGATGTATAAATAAACGCCTAGATGCAGAACAATCTAGATTCAAAAACAAATACTAGTTACCATTTCGCCACTACACTATGAATAGAATGGTGAATTCTTGAAATCACAATTCCTGGTTCTATTTAACACAGTGTAAATTTTTCACTTAATAAACGTCAAAAATTCTCTTTGTTAAATTCACAACATACTTAATTAAGAGCTGCATTAAATTTTCTGCTGGAATTAGCGTGCCGGTATGAAGGAAAGTACGTGGAGCATATTATTTGAGAATTTAACATCAGAATATTTCTCTTCAAACATTGTTAATATGTGAGCTGTGGTGGCATAGCGGTTTGAACTTCGGTTTCTCGGATTAAACGTCCGCGGTTCAAATCATCAGTTTTTTATTTGTTTGGCATTATTTGAATTTTTATTTGACTTTATTTGAATGGCAACGGTGTAACGCAAAGAAGGATTCATTTAGATTTTTGAGAGTTTTGAAGAAAAATAAAGTTGTTTCATATTAGAGACACCATTGCGTTTGAATACTTGCTTTAAGGTTACAGAACATTACAACATAGTGTGCAAATTATATGTGTGCGTGTGTGTTTTTTTTAATTTAAGTTTCTTTTTATTTGTTTAGGAAGTATCTGAAGTCTGAAAAATATATCCGACCCGAATGGAGAACCACCTCCGAAGTCGTATATATATTTTTTGTAATTGGATGTTTTTCTGCATGTTAGTACTTAATTTATTTTTCCTAGCGCAATGAACTCAATAAACTTATTATTGGTAAAGTCTTTTGCCACTAGTACACATTAAAACACTTAAAACCATACCTAATAATGACCTGCGGGGTATGACGGGACCCAGTGATAGTCAGGTATGGCCGGGGCGCACTGGGTAACGGGTTCGATCCCCGGCCAGACAAATATCTGAGCGATGGATATAGATTTTTTTTCTGGGTCTGGTGTTTGTGTTCATCTGTGCGTGAGACCATAACTCACAATACATCAAAAAATCTTATAATCCCATAAAGTAGTACACGTTAATGATTAAAATAATATAAGTAACAGAAACTATATTTAACACCAGAAAAGTTTCCAACATAAACTCTGAATATCGTTAATGACACAGCGTTTTACTTTAATTAATTCGTGCGAATTTAGTCTCTTCCATTCTCGTTCAATTTAACTTTTTAATTACTTTATAAACCTTAGGCGGATTATCTATTTATCTGGAGCTCAGATACGATGACCGTTTCCTTTTGAATTTGCTTTTTACAATTCGATTTTTGTAGGCACACGTTTTCTGTAATACAGTAGGTATAATAAGGTTGGAGCTTAGCTAATCCTTTGTGGCTTGTTTTCGAAGGCATCACCGCCACACTTATTTCTATCTAATAACAGCAGTGTTAAGCGTTGTAATGTTCTGGTCTGTTAGGGTTCATGCTGATCCGAGAGGTAGCATCGCATCTGAGGCCAACCTCATATGTGACACAGATTTTATGTGCAGTTGGGGACTACAGGTGGTAGTGAAAGTGAAAAAAAGACAAAACCGCTAAGTATCTTGCTGAATACATTTAGTTGAGGTCATGATCCGAACCGCTGGTAGTGTAAAAAAATCGTAACTCACAATCTTTGACGACCCGCGTGGCGGAGCGGTCACCATACCAGTCTGACGCGCAGTGGGTTCCGGGTTCGATTCCCGGCCGGACACACATCTGAATGATGAGTATAGATTTCTGTTCTCGGTCTGGGTGTTTGTGTATTCGTCTTTATGTGTCCATGGCACCCACGACACAGGAGAAAATCCTAGTGCGAGGCTATGAGTGTAGAAAGCGTTTCATTAATCCAAAAGTAAAAGTTTGTTTTCTGTAATACACGATGAAATGCAAAATGCGGTGCAAAAATCCAAGTATCCGTATCTTACAAAATATGGTAGACGGAAAATCCTGGACACATCGCTTCCAAGTTAAATAACCGCCTTCGACCGGCGGGCACGTGACGGTATCACAATAAAGCGCACATTATCAACGACCTCCAAGGATATGAATTTTATAACGAAAAAATCTCGTAAATTCCCGACCCAGTTACTTTATTAGCCTCTAGACATGAATATAATTTGACAGTCACTTTCATAAATTCGGAGAACCTTAGCAAGCTGTGTCTCATCGCCAACGATTAAAGACAAGCGAGTCAGTGAACCTCGCAACAAGTAATATCATATGTTTGGCTACTGTATCTAATTATTGTTATTCGTGTGTCTCAAACGGGTTAGAATAAATTAAATCAATTAAATTCTAATTTAGGATTACTATTCCATTGAAATAAAATATACCTAAATAAAATAATAAATATGTATAAAAATACCTATAATAATATTTATACGCGCGTGATATGTCAATTGCATAATCTTATATCTTGTGCCAATTTTAGAGGTGGTGTAGAGTTTTTTTTTTTTACTTTTAAACAAAAGAGATATAAAGTTCTGGACAATTCTTACGAGGATATGAGATTGTTAATGTCTCTTGCGTTCTTACTAGAACGACACTTTCGTAACATTTACTATTGTAGTAGGTTATGTTATTTCTATATTTTAGTATTAACTACAATGCACTGATTAAAATAACTATAATTAAAATATCCGGCATCCGCGTCTCGTTCATCTGTGTTTAAACAAGTGGCCTAAACTTAAATTATGTTGTTTTGGATTGATAAAACTTCAAATGGACACTTCAAACTCCACAGACGGACAAAAAGTCGTGTATATTTGTAAATATATTATCATTTTTTATTAATATAAATATAAATCGCAGTAGATATTGGGTATTGGGATATTGGGTAACATACAAGAATATTAATAAAAGCGTAAATTCATTATATTTATTCATATATTCTTCATTCAATACATTAATGCACAACTCTTGTCGTTTATCGCTTGCGGTCAAACCACCACTCAAATCATGGATACCTCGGTAGGACGTCCCTAACATATTATTACGGAAAATTTATGGCGATGAGGATGGCAAATTATCCTCTTACGGAACCTTGAGTTATGTAAAATGTCCTAAGATTACATAAATCGACACTGTGCCATGATTAACTGGATAAACGTTGTCATTATTGAACAAGTTTGCAGTAATTTGACATAAATAATGTCGTTTTAGTTTTGATATATCAGAGTAATAAGCAATAATAAATTATCCTGACATACAAATATATTTTCTGGATTTGGATATTTCCTTGCCGGACATTGAACGCCAAACTGTTTGGTTGTAAATCAGTATGGTGATTACTTTATATATCTCTAACCTTTATATATATTACATAATCTATATGATTTTAGGTAGCTGGTTTATTTTTGCCAAAAATAATTAGTTTAAATCCTTCGGTGTTAATGGTAATAGTACCAGGAGGAAAAAATCTGCGCGTTTTACACTTGTCCAACGTTTTATTAAACCGTGACCACCACAAAATAAATGAAATTCGGTCATATATTTATTCATTTTGAAACTGACACGATTCTAATGATATGTCGTACGTCACAATCCGTCAAGACCCAGTAGTTCCTGTGATTAGCCCGTTCAACCAAACAAAGTCTACCTGATGGTAAGTGGTCACTGCCGCCCATGGACATCTGTAAGTAACTTCATATAGAACATAAGTTCTATCT
>DWLI01000063.1:0-33237 GCA_018249915.1 Cecropterus dorantes dorantes
CACACCTATTTCTAGCGTGAAGCATTTCTTGCGTTTCGATGGAAGGGTGTGGTTGCCGGCATACTTTTACATGAGGCAACCATCTCAGTCCTCGGGAGTAGCAACGCATCTGTGTTTGACCTCAGATAGAAGTTATGTTCTATATGTAGTTACTTACAGATGTCCATGGGCGGCAGTGACCACTTACCATCAGGTGGTCTGCATGTTCGTTTGCTACTTTAATATTATAAAAAAAAAAAAACTTATTACATAACATGCACGCGTCACCACGTTCATACCAGATAAATACATACTAATTTTAGATGCATTCTTTCCGCACGCATTCAAAGTTGGGTTCAACGAAGCACAATTATGGTGCGAAATCGTAAAGTTTGTTTTAAGTAAGTTTGAGTGAAACTTACTATAAGTTCTATTCATTCACGTAATAATGAGCTACTCAGATTCCTTTTAACATTTGTTTGTTTACATGATTTATACAGGAAGCTCTTTCAAAGCTATGATGTGTATATATCAAGAAATTCAGCCTACTGTTTTCGAGCTGTGATGTAGAAATCCTAATATAATTTCCCTATGTACTAGATTATTACTTGTGAACTCAAAGATCCTTATGTACTTATATTGTACTCAATTTGTTAGGTCACTTGCTAATAAAAGTAAATAATAGCGGTTATCTACTTTGAAAGCATCCACGACTCTTATAAACTGTACTTTGTCAGTATTTGAAAGCATAATTTTCAGGATAAACCATGGTTGATTTTTTTTCGAACACAAATTTTAAATAAGCGATCTATATCTTAAGATTCATACATGATTGAAATAATCTCGTGTGTGTTTCATTTTGGCAACCCCGCTCTACCTCTATTCTACCTACGATGCGTCCAACGGGTTTCGCGCAGTTTGCTTAGGTCCAGTTCATCACGTTTTCTCAAAACAATCATTGTTTTCGTTCTCGCAACCCATTGCAATTCGATACACTGCAAGATATGGGCGAACATGTAATAAACATGTAAGGAGGAAACGTAATAAACACGTACTAAAAGCACAGTATAGACAGGAGTATATGCCGCCCCAGTTCAAGTTTAAACTGGACTCGTGGCGGTCCTCCACGGTTCGGTTTACACGCTCGTTCTTGCTGCGGACGTGCAAGATGTGAAATGAACTTCCTCCCGAGGAAAGTTATGACATGGGGCTCTTCAGAAAACGTGTGAAAAGAGCAATCGACTCCTCTGGTGTTACAAGTTTCCATAGGCGACGGTGACTACTATCCATCACGTACCTTACTAATCTAAGTTACATTTAAGTATAAAAAAGTGGATTGATGACCTGAAGAAAAAGGTAGGTAACTGGATAAAGATATAGAGCTGGATATAGTCGTAAATGGCTCAGGCCCGTTCGGTGTGACGCTGATTAGGGAAAGCCTATATCCAGTAATGAATGAACTTTTAAAGGGTAATGGATGGATGAAGGGCATATTTCCGCGTGTTCTTCGTAGTATAATCGATTATATCACCGTTGCACCTTTCAAAGTTAGTATTGATTTTATGTACAGTGTTACGACTCATACGCATTCGTGATGCTATACTCAGATTCATTTATGGCACTCATAAACTTGGAATTACAAGACGAAAACATCATAGTCATTACATAAGTCCTATGTGGTGTTTAAGTGTTGACAAAAATTTAAATTGTTATATAAATAATACAAAAAAGTATATTTTGTTAAATTTTAATTTTATTAAAAGGTTACGTAAGTTTAATCAGTTACGTGTTGTGTATTTGTTATAATGATTTTTTCGTCCAGTCCGCCATGTGGACAGTCTCAGATTTGATTCCCTGATGGGCAAGATTATTTATCTTAATTTTACATAGTTTTGCCCGTGTCTACTAATATATGGCAGTAGATTCTTATGTGGTCTACGGCTCCAAAGATTCTTCCGCCAAGCTGATGCCTATAATATAGCTGAAAAGTTAAGCCCACTGTGCTCTTATGTAAATAATTTTGCGAGAGAAATACTTATATAAGAAATGTAAACTTACTTGTCAGTAGTAACAACGCATCTCTGGTCATCGTCAGGACTCTATTTGGGCTTTTTTTATAGTATTAAATAGTAAACGAGCATGCAGCCCACCTGTTGGTCAGTGGTTACTGCCGCCTGTGGACATCTGTAATCAACCCTAGGTAAGATCAAAGTCTCACCCAAGATTAGCCACAGATGCGTTGCTACCCCTGAGGACTAAGGTGGAATGCCTCAGAAAAGCATGTGTCCTTACCACACCCTTCAGACCAGAAAAAAACAACGTATAACAATGATTTTATTAGGCAGAAATTGGTGTGGAGTCGAACCAAAAAGATTTCTACCACCTGCAACTTATTTATTACCGATGTCCATGGGCCGCAATGACCACTTAGCATCACATAGACTGCATGCTCGTTCGTTACTTCATATTCACAAAAAGTAACGTGTAACATTATAACTAATGATTGCAAAAACAGTAAGAAACTTATCTCTATCATGGTAAACATACAAAAACTAATTCAATTATGCTCGGCGCTCATCAAAGTCACAAGTAAATATCACTAATTCAATATAAATGAGGAAGCCAAACTAATTTTACACTGTAAGCTCCATTAGGTTTTTGTTTGATAGTCCTATAAATAAACTTTAACCTCAGTATTAATTTTAACTTCGCAGTCTGTTTTATGTGTTTGAAGCACCAAACATGTGCATATTAAATGATATATTTCAATTAAGATACATATCCGCGGCATTTCAATTTATTCCTCAGAAGTTAAGCATCAACAGAGGTTAAGGCAAAGCATCTGACGCCAACTTCAGGTACTCTTATTTTATCTGAGGGTGATTACAGATGTCCACGAATGACAGTGACCATATACTATCTGATGAGATGAGCTGTATGCTCATTTGTTACTTCAATACTAGAACTAGAAAAAACAGTGAAAAAAGACACCGTGGAATATGCATCCCTGCAAATTTATTCAAAATATCTACTTTAAAATTTCTGGCTGCAAGTTATTTTTCACAGAAATTACAAATTGAATTAATAAAATCAATCTGGATAATGTATTAATTTATTATTTGTCTTTTTCACAGCATAATGAACTATGGCCTAAAGTTTTTTTTACTCATTATTTCTGAGAAATTACCTGTACAAAGTATGACCCGCTAAAATTTCGATAATAAGGTAACTTTTTTGAAAGTTTTAATGAACAGAATATTAATTACTTAAGCAATATAATAAAAAAGCATAGTGATTGTCACTGTTGTTGATTGATGACTCAAATCTAGAACTTTCAAAGGCTAGAGTCCAAATTAAGTTATATTATATAATCGGTACAAAGCATTTGACGAGGCTTCAGACGTCTGCTTGACCTACACGCCTCTGCCGACCATATGTATAGATTATGCATTACAACTAAATTATCTGCTTATAAAAATGCGTAGGGTTGACAAACATATATCTTGTAAACATTTGTTAAATTTAATTGTACTCAGTCAGTAAATAAAAAAAATGAATCATTTATATATTGATATTGTTCTTACACTGTTTTTTAAGTTAATTACACCTATATGGTGTAGAGCAGCGTTTCCCAAATGGTGGGTCACGACCTATTAAAATAATAAAATACCGGCATCGCATTGTGTTTTTTATGTACAATTAATCGTAATCGTAATTATGATGTAATAATTATAATATTTGTACATATGCAGTAATTGCACTATGATTAATATAGATATTATTACTTAAACACATTTTAAGGAACAAAAACAAATTAATGAAAAAGCGGAATTAATATAACGCTCATTAGTCTGTCGTTCATTCATCTGTGAGCTAATTAGATATGCTGCGCATCTTCACAAATGTTAAAAAAATAAAGGTTTATATAGTCGTAAGTAAGGATTAAAACCGTTTGGTCTCTCTGGGAAAAATAATAACCGGACAACGATATAATAAAGTGTGGGAAACGCTGATCTAGAAATTTTTAGTAGAAAAATATGTACAAATTATAAATTTACAATTACAATTGTTTACTTATATATAATCTTCAGAAATGTAAAAAGAATTATTTTTTCATTATTAAAAATAAAAACATAATTAAACATATATATATTTTTTTCATGTTACTCATTACTCATACGTATGTTATCAAGTTTATATAAAATAACACCGTAATTTACTACTATATTTTTTCATATTTTCTATTATCACATTATACACAGCAGCCCTAAAACTTAAAGTATCCAAAAATTCAATTTCCATACCCGCTGACCCTCATTTCTATGCACTCCCTCATTATGTTACGTTGGCCAACAGTGGCCACCAGCAGCGGCAGGTAATAGCAGGGCAAGTATCGTACAGACACCTTACGTCATTTTGTATAGGTACACACTTGGCCCACAAATACCAATTGACAATGAAACCAAGTAGTCGATACTTGTGTTAGTTTTGTTCGCTATGTGTCGAATCTTATGTAATTTATCGACACCACTAATACTTGTGTTAGTATTGTCTGAGCTTGTCTGAGCCAATCAGCGTACAATACGACTCTATTGTCATGCCGATTGAACCAATCAAGGTGTCATTATGACTATACAAGTAACGTGATGAGATTACCGTTTTATGATTTTCATTTTAAGCGACTATTTAAAACCCTCACATATAAATAATATAAAATGTTTTTAAAATGTCCTGCATTTTAAAAACACTTTCAGAAACTATACTAATATTATAAAGCAGTAGTTTGTTTGGTTGAACGGGCTAATCTCAGGAACTGCTGGTTGGCATTTTAAAATTCTTTTTGTATTGAAAAGTCCGTTTATTGAGGAAGGCTGTAGGTTATATAACATCACGCTATGCTTGTTTGTTTTTTTTTCTAATTAAAAAGCGTTTTTTTTCTTTATAGATCCATAAGGCTTGGCTACAAAACTTAGCTCAGGGCTTAAACTTCAACCCCTAGATTGGGAAGGCGAAATTAAGACGAAAAGGCAATTTTTTTATGTCAAGATTTCAAATTACGAGTACGACAAATTATGATTTATTTAAATACCCTACTTCCTAATAATGATTATCGCGTTAAAACCTACCAATAAAAAGCTAAATAAACAAAGCATGACCTTTTCTACTCATTACCAATTCTCTGGGTAATTAAGGTTTCGCGTAATCGAATCCCATACTCTTACATGGGTGACACACACTGCACTGAGCGACCGCGATGTGCAGATAACTTCGTGCCTCCATTCCCAACTACGACACGGTTGACGCCAAATCCGTCTCTAATTGTAGTGATCAGTTAAAGATCATAAACAACGTTAATGATGTATGAAAAAACCGGTCAAGTGCGAGTTGGAATCACGCACGAAGCATTCCTTTTGTTGTATGGGAGCCTCCCTTAAATATTTATTTTATTCTGTTTATAATACTACTGGGCGTAGATTTACGGCAACAGAAATATCCGTGAAAACGGCCTCATCCGTGAAAATTTCAACCGTCTAGCTATCATGGTTCATGAGAAACAGCCTGGTAACAGACAGACAGACGGCCAAACGGCCAGACCGACATCGGAGTCTAGTTAATAGGGTTCCGTGTTTGCCATTTGGGTACGGATCCCTAACAAATGTTCGTTCTGGTAATATTAAAAGATATTTTATGTATATGAAATGAAATGAAATGAAATATCTTTATTTTGTATACGCCTATTGGGGCACATACAAATTGTCAATTACAATTTTTTTCTTACTCTACCACCGGATCGGAAAACGACCTCAACTGAGAAGATCCGGCAAGAAACTCAGTGGGTTTGTCTTTTTTCCTTATATTTTAACAATAGGCGTTATTTAAAGGTTGTGAAAATGTACATAATTGGACTGCGAAACGACCACACTTACTTTTGCCTTTTAACTGAAGTTATAAGTATTCCTTAAAGCTCACTCGTATGTTAATTGGTGGAAAAAGTAAAAAAAAACTGTTTCAAGTTTTGACACATACGAAAACGTATATAATAACTGCTCGCAGCGAGTTAATTTTAGAACCTTCGAGCTTGTAAAAATTATACACGAAAGAAATATACACTAAGAATATATTTTTCATTACCTAGTTTGAAAGAAATTTTCCTGTTTTAATAAAAAGCTCCGACAAAGTACAATAGCTTTTATTACGCTAGTAACTATAGAAAGCTTTTATTCGTATCCTAACGAGCTAAGCTAACGATATTAGCGTCTGCAGTGGTCAGGGAGCTGTTCCATTGCCAACGATAAACTATTAAAGCGAGATTTTCATACAATGTTTATTTTATATATTTAAGTAAATGGCGCTAGCAGTCCATCTGATCTTACATTGTTGTTTTAAATTTGACGTAGCCATAAAAAACTATTAAAATAAAAAATAAAGTTAATAAAATCTGTGATACCGTAACATGTTCTTTAAAAAGTACAATAATTATCCATAATATGTTTTAATATGAAACAAGTATAGGCACACGTAAACCTGATTTTTCGCGTGGCAATTACCACACCACATTCAATTATAGCGTCATCTGTTATACATTGTCGAAACTATTAAATATCGAACAAACTCCGATGTTAGTTCGAGTTACACCTCGCACTAAGCTCTTACTACCGCACTGTTCAAAGATGGCGTTATTTTCATTATGCTATATATTAAGTTCCTGTCGCAATCATATCCTTTATGCATATTACTGGTACGAACACGATGTTTCACATATATCAGGCATTTTTTTTTTTAATATATAACATGTACAAACATGCGGAACATTTATTTTCATAGTATTTATGAATTTGTATTATTGACAATTCGTTTAATTATTTGGTATGTATCAATGAATATAAAGTTAAAGACAAGACTAGTGGTATTTTATCGTCATGCCCATTTACCGCTATTTGAGGCAGCACCACCTCAGCTATTCCCCAGTTGTTACTACACATAATAACAACAGTGCTAAACCTTTCTACATTCTGATTTGGAGGTTCTTGTAAATGTAACATATTTATCTGAGGCCTTTCAAATTAGTTATCAGGGGTAGCAATACATCTGTGGCCAATCTTTGACAAGACAAACCATATCTGGGATTGATAACAGACGTCCATGAATGGCAATGGTCGCATACCATCAATTGGACTTAATGCTCGTTAGATAAAAAGACTCGATAGCAACCGTATCTACACCGAAGTTTTATTATATACCTTGTATTATTCTATTATGATATATCATGCAGTGTTCTGTTTTGGTATCAGAATGTATCTGTGGTAAATTTACTTACAATAAACTTGTATGCATAAATAATAGTTCGTCACGTATCGCTTGTGATATGACAGGTAGGTGCAGACCGCGCTACGATGCCCAAGAGCACGTCTGCGTTGCAGTTGTTTATAGTTCTTTATAACAACATAGACCAATCCAAAATTCTTACTTATTAATTCACCAAAGAATGTGGTTACCCGCTGACTGACTCATGTAAGACGGATATTTTGTCCTCGAGAGTAACAAAGCATATGTGATTGCTTTCGGATATAATAACTTTTCTATATAAAGTTACGTTACTTTTCTATATAAAGTTACTTACGGATATCACCTTCCATCTGATTGCGTACTCATTTTCTACTTAAATCTTATAATACCAAAAAATAAATTATGCGTGACGAATAGATCACCTCTTTCCTTTGGGAAATGTTGTCAATTACTTTTCATGTAGGTATCTGATTTAATTAGTTAAAGGAAAAGATACCAACATAAACCGCTCCAACTTAGTCATGACACAACGACTCTCCTGTGATTGACGTCTACCTAGGTAGGTTGTAGGTAGGACGCATAGTATACGATTCATGTAATAATAAATTCTGGCTGTATCTCCCTAAAATCTGTAACTACCGCAAAAACTGAACGAAAAATGAACACTGTCGTGCATTGATCGGTCTTACCACACTCTTAAAATATAAAAACAAAATGCGATCTCTCTTATTATAAAACAAGAAAAAACATGAAAACAGTACTTCCGCAGTCGCGTTCATTTGAAAAAATATACAAGAACATTCAAATTACAATGTTTTAATTGTATTACGACGGAGAAATAATTAAAAGTATATAAAATTCTACTTTGCTATAATAATTACCCTGGAGACTTAATCCGGGTAAAACTTTTCAAAGCACCTACTAACCTCTAATGGATAAACTTTTCATTTTCTTATAAAAGGATTTTTTCCTGTTCTTATATTATTGTATAACGAGGATTAAGGATTACAATAAAAAGTATATACAGGGTACTTAGTTTATTTTAATATTTAATTCCTTCTATATAGATGCCTCGGAATATTACGAAGAACTCTTAGGAAATATGATGTTCAAGGAAATATGATGATAGCTCTCAAAAGATTATCCTTTGAGAGCTATCATCATATTTCCTTGAACGTATTTTTTTTAAATTGAAGTAGCCTGGACTGCTAACTCGTTTGCTAATTCTGATGGTAAGTAGCCATTACCGCCCACGTCCGTGACCAACTCAAAATAAAACAGGGGTTCTGGCTAGAGTCAATAACAAATGCATTCCTAATCCTGAGTACTAATGTGGTCGTTTTATCTAAATGAGCCGGCAACCATCAGCACCCTTAGACCCAAACGCAAAAACTGCTGCACGCTAAAATAGGTTGACAATGGTACTTTAATGGTGGAACCATACTGGTTTCACCTTTCAAATACTCGTATGTATTTGAACAATATGTATGTATGTATGTACCGCCTATGAAAATCTAAAGTAAATAATAACCCTAAATATGATTAGAGCTCTATTTCATCTTAACAAGAACTATATTGCTACTCTAGAGGATTGAGAACACATCGTGTAAAATGCTTCATAATACTTCAAACCAGAAGATACCTGCTAATATAACTGTTATATGTGAAACAAATGATTGTCCTACGAGCTTTGGAAAAAATAATTCTAAGAACATTTCATGTCATTTTGGTTGATGATTTTTATAACAAAATCAAGATATAAAGTGGTCGTGTTAACCGGGCGATGAACTAGCGAATGAGGTATGGTGTTATAGTACAGCGAGAAAGGATATGGCCAGTGTGGCCGTAACCTTGTCAGCGTCGGATAAACCTACGGACTCCACTGTACTGTGGCCATGGCGAATTTGCACATAGTTTATTTTTTTGTTATATAGTATTTACTAAGCATACAAAATCTTTTTAAAGGTTCTAAAACTCTATAGTTCAACGCCGAAAGCAACACCGTCACACCTATTTCTGTGATACCAGTTCACCTACGATAGCGTTGTTATGTGTTGCTATGTGTCTTAAGGGACATACATACGAGATACGTAAGAGAGACATACTTATCCGAGGCGTCCCAGCATCGTCCTCAGGGGTAACAACGCATCTGTAGCAAACCTCACATAAAAGAGACATATCTGGGGTTGATTACAGATGTCTCTTGGCGGCGGTGGCCACTTGCCATCAGGTGGACTGAATGTTCGTTTGCGACTTCCAAATTGTAAAAAAAATCAAGTCTGATGGTATATGACTACTGCTGTTCATGGCCATTTCTAACCAACCCAAAAAGATTAAAAACCCATATTATGCGGACACAAATACGTTGCTACCGTCGAGAACTATCAAAACGGATAAACATAATCTCCCAAACCACACCAATATATATACACTCGCGTATGAAGTTAATTCTATTAATATTCTACTATCTAATATTATAGTTATGACCTTTACCATGTTTATTAATAATACTCATTAAATTTTTATCAATACTTTTGTCATATTTTATAAGTATGTGAATTTATGTCGACATTTATAACTATGGATATTATAATGAACCGGCGTAATACATTATAGTAAACCAATGTTTTATTATAACTTCTTAATTGGGTATATGCTTTTACCGAAATGTGCAATAAATCATAAATATAAATAAATTTAATTGTCATTTAAAAATAATTCTGTAAAGGATATATAATATAGTAATATTAAAGTTTTGCTTGTCTGTATGGATAATGCATCTATTTGCAAATATAAAACAATTTAAAGAACTGAGAGATTGTATATTTTTGAGACAATAATTTTTTTTTTTTTTTTTTTTCTTCAATGTATTTGATATAGCATCAACACAAAGCTATCGAATTTAATTAAAAAATATATTGAAATAGATTTATAGGCTGTATCATAAGATCATATTTAGTCTTTAATTTATTAACAATCATTTATTCTATCAAAAATTATTACAATTTAAATTTATATAACAATTTCTAAACGTATGTGAAATCGCTTGCGCAGTAGTTAAAATAAATTATTTTGATTTACATTTTGTTGTTGAATTGAAAATGTAGCTACCTCACAAACTGTAACTAACACTGAGGCTAACAGAGCTTAAATTGTAAATTATATACATACAAGTTTTATTTCAATCAATCACTCAAGTAGTTAAGAAACATTTTGTTGATGTTAAAAACATTTTGTTCGTTAAACTAACAATAGGTAACCTAAAACAAACAAAAATGGGAATATCCGACAAATTACCTACAACATGCGGACATTGGCGGCATGGAGTCAAAATCCTTGTTACTGTTAACACGTGGCTCATAATTACAGAGAATAATATTAAAGTGCCTGAAAAATATGCACACTTTTCCGTATATGTACGGGGAAAATTAAAAATTATGTTATTACACCTCATTACTGCAAATTACATATTGACTGCAGATCCGGAACTACTGATGCCCTCAAAGATAGTGTTATTGCCACGGTGATGGGCAGAAAAATATAATTGTAAATGATATTCTATATTAAACACGATATCGTTCTAGTATTATTTATATATCGGTGTTTAACATGAATAATAGCATAACACAAAACGCTATCATTAAATGCTAGGTAAAAATTAAAGAAAGAAAGAAAAAAGAATAAGCATTATTCTTTTTTTTTTCTTTTCAATAAATTATTTTGATTTATTGAACATTATTAGCCCCGTACTAGGATTTTCTCCTGTGTCGCAGGTTCCATGGACACACAAAGACGAATACACAAACACCCAGACCCAGAACAGAAATCTAAATTCATCATTCAGAAAACTGTCAGTCCGGGAATCAAACCTGGAACTCACTGAGCGTCAGACCAGTATGGTGACCGCTCCGCCACGCGGTTCGTCAATTTTTTTAATTATGCTGCAATATATATTATTAAAGTTAGCAACAAACGCAAGCTGTCCTTAAACCCAGATAGAATTAAAATCCTACCTCAAGTCAGCCAGATAGGTTACTAACCCTGAGGACTGTTGTGAAAGCCTTCATATAAGAATATAAGTAACAACTAAGGTAGTCGCTTTTTTTCAGCAATTAATGTAAATTGCCTATAAAATATACCATAAATTGTAACTATGTAGTTCCAAAATAAAGTACAATTAATCTTTTTCCTTATTTTATTGGCCTAAGGTAACTGGCCTAAGTGGCCTAAGGCAAAAAAGGGAATCAAGACAATATTTGATACATTTTTATCTCTGCCAATTTGACGAAAAAAAGGTCGCCAGTAAGGTAACTTTAGAAATCTTGGTGAACTGTATAGATATTTTTTCACGCTTTGCTATTTAAAAATGCTTAACTATTTAAAGCCCAGGTCATGAAAAATAAAATATTTTTGCGTCCTTATTTTTTTCTATAATGTATAAAGTATAATTACCCCAAATAAAGTGCAATATTTTATTATAAAGTACAGTAGTTTCAAAAATGTTACTATAAGACACAAATAGGTTTAGCGGCGAAGCGTCCATTCAAGTTACAAAAAGTTTTACCACCTTTAATATTGTTTTCTGCTGTTATATTATTACTTATAATGTGGGATTAGCAAACGAGATGCAGTCCACCTAAGGGCCATTGCCTCCCATGGACATTTGTAATCAACCCCAGATAAAATCAGAGACTTATCTGAGGTTACTCACAGTGCGTTGCTACCCCTCAGACTTAAGTTGAAACTCCTCGAACAAATATATCTCTTTACCACACCCTTCAGATGAAAACACAGCAGCACTTAACACTGCTTTTATTAGACAAAAATAGGTGCAGAGTTGATGCTTCCGGAGTCTAGACCACAAAGAGTTCTACCACCTAAGTGTAGTGATTTGTAAAACTAACACACACCATGCTCATATCTAACTAACAGAGAACTTAAGTTAGAAGACCTTGTATGTCTCCTTTGCTTTACTTTTCTAATCAGAACACAGCATTTCTTAACAATTTTATTTGGCAGAAGTAACCAATCTTCTATTCAAAATAAATTAAACTTAAAAAATAATTAAAAATTGACTAAAAACCTTTTTATAAATAAACATCTACGGCTTACTTCGTAATTGCCAAACAGGAACTTACATTCCAGTAGCCTATTTACCCCAAAACAAGTGTTTTCATCCTTGACATTAAATTATGAATATTTAATTTATGTAACTATTGTCTCGTTTCTACGCATCATTTCAAAATCCTAAAAAATGACTCGGTACTTTTACTTTTTCGCCGACAATTTGGTGTTTCTATTTTGATATTTCCTATAAACTAACATACATTTATTTGTATAATAATAGAATTAGAACACTTGTATACTGTTTATCTGAAATTAATTTAATAAATAATTAGCGGTTACATTTTTCATGTACTCGATATTATTAAGAGCATTTTTCAGTTGCATCCTCAAGTTACACTTTCTCGGAAATATTAATTACCAAGAGCATTAGGACACGGTGCGAAACGTTCAGTTTTCAGTACTCACGTAACTTAATTGTTCGTTTTGATATAAAATTAAATTAGAACATAATTATATGAGATGGTACACGGTATCGACTAGAGGGGGGCCTACGTATATAGAGAAGACGCGACGGTGATACAGCAACAGTGCCAGACGCGCAACACGACACTTTTTACTTAAAAAGCGCTCGTCCGCCAGTGGATTTATTATCTGTGTTTTGGATTCTGTGATTTAACGGTGAGTAACTCGCGCCCGTGCATTGCATAATACGTAAAATTAAAAATAAAAATTATTTTACTCGCAACGATAAAAAATATTTCTTATTAAATAATTATTCTGTTTTGTGCGTACAATAACCGTTATTATGAGTTTGTAATTTTCAAATCGTGATTTATAGAATTATGAAAAACCAAACAATTGTCTATGGTTTTTTAGAAGTAATTAACTGACCACAGTCGAATCATTTTTTATAGAATTTGAGACAATATATATAGTTGCACGAGATAACGTGGATTAGTAAAGTAACGAAAGTAATCTTTCACAGACATAATCGTCGGAGCAACGATAAGATGGCTCATATAAAACTTGTGGTAAGTTTTTTTTAATTGAATTTTACCTTCATTCTCATTCTTTATTGTCCCTTTTCTTGTCCTGCATGGGTCCAGGCATGGGTCCCTTTTCGAAATAGTAAAACATATTATCAGGAACCATCTCATATTAAAACTGTTACATTTTAATTATTAACAATGCGCAATCCTTATGAATATGTAATCTATTATACGTAGTAGTAATTATATGTAGTATATTTAAATTTATTTATCATAAAGCAATAAATAAACATTAATGCATGAGCAGAAAATTATATTATTGTTAAGCATTAATTTCTTATCATATAAAAACGTAACATTTCCTGAGAAGAATCTCTAAAAATATTTTGAGATATAATTTTCATGACAACGTTTGTATAATGTATGCATCCCTTATCTCCGGTTCCGGGCCCATAACTCATACCAATTAATGTTTGTAATTAAAACCGTGAAAGATGAGATAATGTAGCTGTTTAAATGCATATATTCATATCATCTGCATGTCTAATTTTAAAAATCGTACTAAAACGGCTACCGGAACATTAAATTCATTTACGAAAACTGTATTAATAATAGACTAGTACTATAAGTACTAGTACTTTTTATTAGTTACTTAATTATATCTAGGAAAGGAAGAAATCAATCTTTAAAACCATTTTGCTTGTTGTTAAAGATACCTAAGCAACTAACAGCATTAGATGTGTAATAATCATGTCTCTTGTTAGTGAATAGTTCTTACAGATCCCAAACTATATCTAAGTTTCCCAGACAATATTAATTAAACACTAGCCTTTTCCCGCGGTTCCGCCCGCTTGGGTCATATGCAAAATCAGTAGTTTTTGCGTAAAAGTAATGAACACACATCCTTACAAACATTCACATTTATAATATAAGTAAGATCGAAGTATTTTCATAAAGTCAAATTGGCAATCAAGCATGTAATGCATCTGATGGTACATGGTCAGTGCCGCCCATGGACATTTGTACCCAACTTCACTCAGAGGTTCTACCTAAAATCAATCACATGTGCTACCTATGAGAGCTAAGATAGTCGCGCGATATTTAGGTCAGTAGGCATCCACAACTAAATGCATGCGCATAACGCTGCTTCACGTTAGAATTTGGTGTGACGGTAGTACCTCCTTAGTAAAACCATGTAACAAGTAACGTAAGGTCCAAAGCCCTATAAAGAGGTACCTTTTCTCATATTAAGATCAATGGTTTCCGTGACCAACAAATTGCTATGGCGGAAGAACACGCACTTACACCATAGTGAACACGATATTATTGTGTGGAAATTAATATAAATAGCAAAGCATACCGCATGCGGGCTACTCTGCGCTACTTTCGCAAGTGCATTGATTAGAAAACCATTTTATTTATCACAGTTACATTATATTAAATACCTCTTTAAATTTACGTACATTTATTAACTTAACTATTGTTAGTAGCTGAAAATGATTTGAGCATTAACTTTCCTAATGAAGAAATATGATCGTTGCAATAAACTTATAATAAGTTTTTATATAGCACGAAACCTTATTTAATATCTTCCATCCTTTATTGCCTTAAGCATAATACTGCAAAGCATAGAACAATATATTGAGAGATTCTTCGGAATATCCTTTAAGAAAAAAGGAAACTTAATATTTCGTTGTATTTTCGCAGTATGCAAAACAGTTTTATGTATAATAATATTGTGTTTAAATATTCAGATATGCTCCATAAACACACAATAAGCATTGTTATAGAAATCTCAAAAAGGCGTAGAATAACGCGCTCAGAATAATAAACGAAGAACAATCAGAACAAAAAAGTAATATCATTTTGTCCCAAAGCTGATTATATTATTCATGTGATGTTATGTTTTATAGATACTAAAAATAATTGTTATATTTTAGTATTTGTGCATGATTATGCCATTTGTATACGAGCAAGCAGTGCACTTAATGTTTAGTGGGTATCCAATCAACCCCAAATAGTATTTTATTCCTACCTGAGGGCGGCCATAGGGACATTGCTACCCCTGAGGAGTTAGATTGCCTCGGATAAATAAGTCTCCCTTATCCTTCAATATAAAATAAAGGCTTTACTCTATTATTATAACATTATTATTTATAAATCCATGAACGTCTCTTAATATTTACTCACAAGACAAATGAGCCGGAATCTTAATTTTATTTCATTACATTCCATCATTGTTAAACATCACCATACTTTAAAAAATATTGAGTGCCCTTAAAAGGAAAGAAAATGCAGAAGTTTTTGCGAGCTTTTATCGTTCACACAAGAACTTTAGCCTTGATAAAAGCTCGCTCGAGAACATAAAGACAACGTAATCAATGTGTCAGAAGCTGCACTCAAGTTCATGAGATAGGAAATTGGAATTTATAACGACAATATTAATAACCAATAAATACACTATAAGGTATACATAAATATCAATTGTTATTATATATAAGAATGTGCAACATAATAACAATATGTTGTAAATATCATACCTACATATGTTAGTCGACTTCATTCTTACTTAATTATAGGTTAAACAATATGAGAGAACCAAAGAATATGCCTACCAAATGCAAATGAAATCTTGAAATAATTTTCGGATAATAATCTATATATAGTCGGAAATTGTTAAAAAAAAAAAACAAAGTATTTTCAATCGTATAAATAATATATATGAAAAAACATAAAATTGACAGATACATAAAATACCAAATAATGGCTGTTTCATAAATATTTTAAATCAACAACCTCAAAACATGAAAAGTGCTGAAAATATTTTTAAACGAT
Source organism: Cecropterus dorantes dorantes (assembly GCA_018249915.1). Taxonomy (NCBI): domain Eukaryota; kingdom Metazoa; phylum Arthropoda; class Insecta; order Lepidoptera; family Hesperiidae; genus Cecropterus; species Cecropterus dorantes. Next base: position 16,158 of record DWLI01000063.1, read on the forward strand.
TTTCACCTAAATAGTGGGTACGTAGATTATTTTGTGTGATTTTGGTAATTCAAAAATCTCTACAGATGAGATGAAAATATAAAAATCATATCATATAAACACCATGGGTCCCCATACCGACTGGTTGAAGGATAGACCACACCACGATCGTCAGCGCCATACAATAGGAGCTCTAAGTGCCGAGTGGCGTTGCATCACAGCAATTTGTGGTACGTTGCGTCACGCCACCACGCGGTACTCCGCCGCCGGGGCCTTACCGTCATTCCCAACATAGGTCGAGATCTAGAATCCATTATAATGTCGAGTCTTTTTGACGGCTTAATAATATGCATAGTGATTTGTAAATGTCGGCAGACGTAGAGTCGACCATCTTAATCCTCAGGAGCAGCGACGCATCTGTGATCTACTTCAGGTAGACCCTGTGTCTATACGAAGTAACTTTAGAACGTCGGAAGGCGACAGACGGTGGTGGACTTCATTCTCATTTCATACTTTAATTTAATATGGTCGAGGCCAGGTATCAAAAATTTGACCAAAATTATATATTTTTTTGTAACACTTAAGTACAATAACTATCACATTAAAAAAAGCAAAATCAGTTAACTAACAAAAAAATTATTGATCAATTAATTTTCTTGTATATTATTTTCTTTTATCATTCTCTAATAGGTATAGATTGTCCTAATTAATTATTAATTAAAACTCCGTCTTTCCCCTGTAGAGGCAGAAGCATCAGATGACAATTTTTGATATTAATTAAGCATCGAAAGAATAATAATTAATTACAAATTTTTCATCAAATTTATGATTACTTAATTTGAAAGCTTGACTCAATTATAACATTGTAAAATAAATTACAATATAACGAACATTTATTTTATCAGACCCCAATATTGTGATAGGTAAAAATAATTAAAAATGAATTTTGATACCTCCATTACCATATTAAGTCATATGATATTTTGTAATAGAAAGTTGTCGTAATGTTTAAGAATACATTACATAATAACTGCAGTAAGAATAGAATTTTCTGTACATAATGTAGAGATAAAGTCTCGCTAACGAAGATGTCTTTATTCTGAACCACCGACGTAAAAGGTGTTAAGTTTGAAGTTGTTGTATGTCTGTCTTTGGCATCACAGCTTACGTTTTGTTTTAAAGCCAGATGGTTTCTTATACTTAAAATGTTTGATGTTAAATCTGGCTTTGAAACATCAACAAAGAATATATAATTCTGCATATCGTGAAATACCTTTACGTATTAAAATAGATGTTAAATGTTTTAGATCAGAGTACTTATAATAAAACCTGGGAACAGATATTTAGGTTATATCTTTACGTTTTGTCAGAAACTAAGATATATTGTAATTTCATTTCGCTTGTCTACCCGTGTAGCGAGATAGCGTACCGTAAATGTAGAGCAGGGCTCGACAACCTGCGGCTAAACTCTAACACGTTCATATCAATCTCAGTAACCTTCACTTGGGATACAGCTTACCAAATATTTCTACTCTACATGAGGTAGGCTGTAAAATGTAATGAGTAGGAATATTTGGTAGGCTGTAAAACGAATAATATCATTACTTACTTATTGCATTACAATATTTATTACTTATAGAAAAAATGAATTAGTTTATAGAATTATTAGTAAATGCAGGATGCAGACACTAAAACTAAAGATGTGTTATTTACCAAAATATCCGAATAGTCATATAAAAAAATCAAAAATATGTCATTAGCCATAAGTTGCCAACCCCTGCCCTACGACTTGACCCTATTGGCAATGTCGAGCACGCGCCGGACACTCGGCAGTCCGAGAATAAAGCCTTCTTTCTAAGTTGACGGCTCTCGATCGTTAAAATTTCACAAGTACGTTGACTTGCATACTATTGTTAGCTGTTTGCTTTTACGAACATATATTTGGAGTAGGGTAAAAATATTATATAGTCCTGACTTTCCTTAAGTGTTAGTACTTCGTTAGTACTAAGTTAGCGTGAATATAAACACTATTTAACAAACATAGATTGTTTGTTAATAAGAATTAGCCAAATATATAATAATAGTGTTAGCCAAACTATTCTCGCAAAGGTTATTCGAAATTGCAATATCAAATAACGCTGTAGGAAATTTAATTCTAGCGAATAACTTTGAAATGCACACCGTAAAACAAACTATCTTTAAATTGACGTTGTAGAGGTCAGCCGTTATGTAGAACACGTGTCAAACAAGGCAGTACCTCGTTAAACAAAAACAAAGGCTCAAACACATGTATTAGCATAAATCATTAAACAACCAAAAGATTACAGCAAAATACTGTTTGAACTCATGTTTCTTGTATCTATGTAGTAATCATAAAATGCTTTTAAAAAAATTATAAATGCACAGTGTCATTATCTTTCTAAACGGGAAAATGTCAAGAGACGCTTTTTATTGATTAAACTTTGACTTTGATCTTACTCTCTTTGAGGTCATAAAAATAACAGCTGTCTTTGACAGTGCTCAGAGCTAATTAACGGGGTATAGATTAAAACTCCACAGATTAGTTATAAAAGAAAACTGATTTCTATGTTTAACTAGCAGTGCCCGCGGTTTCATCCGCATTCAAAAAAGTGATATGACACACAAATAACTGAAAATAAGGAAATTTTATAGTCATCCTCAACCTTTTAAAGTATCACTATGCAAAATTCAAGTTGATACTTAACTCTGAAAAATACATCTGTCCATATTTTTTTTCGGGATAAATAGTAGCTTACATATTCCATGTATCCCTGTACCGAATTTCATCCAAATTCGTTCACTCATTAGGACGTTATAAATTATCAAACATACATACATCCTCACAAGTTTCCTTAACATTCGTAAGATAAGAAAAGTGACGAGGTAATAAGCAATAGAAAGTAAGAAGGCCAAGGTCATACAATATTTCCGCGGTGACGTAAGGCGTGAGGATTGCGTGGACACTGTTTGCCCATTACGGCACGCGCGGCAAATTCAAATGTAATAGCAAAACTATGTAAAACCTACTATTTACCGTTTTGTTTGTCCACGTTTCTTCACGTTAGTATTAGCGAGTACATACATTTTCTCTTCTATTTGGAACAACTGAGCACTTACCTTATCTATATTTATCTTTAGCTTATGGCAACAGAGTTACGTGCTGCTGTTTTCTGGTAAAAGGGTGTGATAAGGGGTACTTATACTAGGCCTTTCAACTTCTTTTCTCAGTCCTCAAGGGAAGCATCTCTTTTGCCGAACTCAGGTTGGTGTCTAACCCTATCTGGAGTTAATTACAAAAGCCTGCGGACGGCAGTTTTCGCATATCATCATGTGAACAGCATGCTCGTTTGCTACTAATTTAAAATACCATAACTATCGTTGTATCTTTTTATTTTGTTAGTCAAAAGCCACTGGTTTGTCAGGTCTGGGTTATTATCGCAGTGTAGACTTCATTTGTTAATAATGCATTATAAATAAACAATTTAATTTAAAGGTTATCTCTCCTACACAAAATTTATGAATATTTTAAAACATAGTATTAAAAATACTAACACAAATGATCTAGCTTATACGTAATAGGAAACACTAAATTAATGTTTTATAAACACTAAAGTAAAATAATCATCCATATCGGTAATTAAACTGATCTTTCCAATTAAATCTTAATGCTCATTATGCACATGTTACTTCAAGTTAAAAAATAATCGATTCCGTTAAATCTTTTCTCACGATTAAGATCAATGTGAAAACACAAAGATTAAGTCGCTTACCGCTTCCTCCTATACAGACGTCGATGTATAGACGTGGATGTATAATCTATACCGCAGAAAAAAGTACAAAGTTCACTGTATACTCATTATCCAAACTTCCTCGATACGACGTTAACGGATAATTTACCACATTAATCTCAAACATAACAGCAGATAAGCGCTCATGTGTTCTGCCTAGAACAATGTTATAACAAAGATTTGGTGGCCTACCTCAGTTGAGACTAATACCGGCCTCGACCTCAGTTAAGACCTACCTGGGGTTGATGAGGGTTGCTTATGGGCGGAAGTGGATCATCAGATGGGCTGTATGCTTATTAACAAATGAACATGACATTCACTTTTCCTTTACAAAATATTATATACATATACATGATTGTTTTTGTATTCGCAAATGCTTTTGAGAAAGGGTAACATAAAATTTCGGTAGTTTCCGTTACTAACAGAAATTTTAACAATCTATAATTATAAAAACAATAGCTACCAATGCCTATAAGTAAAATTAAACAGTATTGTTCTTTTATACAATAATATAATCTTTGATACCAGAAACAATTTCACCAAGGCGTAACTTTAGATCCTACATTGTTTAACGTGTAGAACATGACAGCCGTGCACAATTAACTCAGCATTATGAATTATCTTATGAATATACGTGAGTGTATACAAATTATTAAAATCCATCATGTGTTCTTGCTACGTGTTATCATTAATAATCCCACCTAACGCCATTGTCGCTAAACCTAAGTTCTCACTGGCGTTAATTTACGTTTAGGCAGTTTCTCTACTTTCTTACAAGCAGACAATGTAGACGCGACAATTCTCTAATGTCCCATTGTCGCGATGTTTTGGTGATCATCATTAGAGCTCGTGCGTTGACATCGATGCTAGACTAGTGCTCGGATCTGCGGTTTCGTAATTTGCACATAAAAGAGGAAGTTCACTTTCGATAAAAAGTTTATCTCAGAGTGAAACAATTTAATGACATTTCGTTTTACTTGACAATTTAAGTGTGATAATGATTTTTTTCAATGATGTATCTTTTGGCATTTATCCACTATCATCGTTTTCAATTGACAGATCGTTCGATTGACTACATTACAGAATCGATAGTTAATTTAAATATACTGTTATTGTATTCCATCAATCATCTTTTTTAAAATGCTTAATTTGTCTAGCATAATTTCAATTTCACAACGAGGATTCCATTTAATAAAAGTAATAAGTTACATATTATTTAAATAAATAGATAGACTTATTAAAGACAAAAACAAACCAGATTGATTTAGTCGGAATGTACATATATTTAATTTAATAAGAAAAATATCACAAAAATGACTGAAAATCTGTCAATATATTGCGACATTTTGGGAGTAATATTTATTAAAATCAAAACACGCGGCAGCGAGTTTACAAGTTCTCTGGTAATATTATTTACCCAATCTAACAAAAGTATTTTAAAAAACTTTTGATATATATTATAGTATATAGTTTTATATAATAGTTAAACACAACGCGTGGCCTTGCTCCTTGCTTGCTTGCTCCAAGTTATACTTTCTAATATACGTTTTAATAAAAAGATAACACGAAACTACTTTTTATTTTATAAATGGAGCAGCCAACCATCCGTAAGATATTACTCTAACGTTCCTTATTTCGCGATCCAACAAAAGCTTCGTTTATAAAATGCTCTTTCATTTATTTTCTCTTGCCGACGCTTTTATCCCTTTTGATCTAACATCTCGGTAATATTTGTGATGTTCTGTATCTATGAAATATTAACTGGAAAGGTCAGGTTATTACACTCAGTAGTTTTTCATTACCTTTGTATACATATATTCACTGAAAACAAAAGATGTTTCATGAGAACGACAAATATACGAGGACATATTAGTAATTAGTGTTATTTTCTTAAAATAATTTGTTTAATATTTTTCCTTAAATTCTTCTCAATATTGTTGTTCATGAAATTGTGCACAAAATATATTTATATAATAGCAATAATTGAAATGAAATTAAGCATGAATTTGACGACGTGCCAATCGATCACTAAGTTAGCTAACAAAAACATATATATTACATCAATTACAGTAATATATCCAAAAGCCTATTCGTTTAATGTAGTCATTAAAAACCTTTACAATTTATTAGCAGTAAATAAAATCTAATGAGTTACCTACATAAACTGTAATAAAATTACATAAGATTCTTTCTCAACGACTTTGTTGATTTCAATATACTAATTAATTATTAATATAAAATATTCAATTACAACACATGATTTATTAGGTATTTTAATAAAACCGTAAAGTACAAAATTTGTACTAAAATAATGCTTATATACGAACGAAAATACCATTAATGAAGTCATTCATATGGATGAGCGCAAAATGAGTCGAATTTATGACAATTATGACTTAATCCGAGAGAAACTTCACGCTCGATGATTAAAAGAAAGTGGCCCAGCGACTCATACGACACACTGAGTACGTAGAAACGCAAACACAATACTAGGCCGCGGCATAAAACCTGGGTCATAGTTCACACAACCTATTTACGCGCTCCTGCATAACTTTATGTAATGGTTATCTACGTATCCATAATCTCGCGTGTACGGCGTACATTACTCGTTCTAATTGATGGTAATTGTAGACGCGTGTGCAGTGACCGGCAATGGATGGCGCGCGGGAAAGGCCGCTCGCGGTGCGCCAACACTTTTACTTTCGCTGTGTGCAGTACGCACGTTATGTCATTCGCATTATTCAAATGTTTTGCTTGAATTTGAAATGTTAGAATTTGGCTTACTTTTTTTTGAATTATGTATGTCGTTTCGGTTTGTGCTTTTTGCAGCATGTTAACAATGATTATGCAGTTTTTGTTATGGCTTATTATTCTGTTTTCATTATTGCAAACCGTAACGCCACAGTGCTTATAGTGATTAAGTTAAATATCAGATCCTTTGAATCGCAAAGAGCTCTACCACCACTGAAGAGTCAATTATAGTTGGGACTGAATTTTGATTTATTTATTATTCATTTCTCATTATAAACCAATATTAAATTAATATAACAGTTACCTACGTACTTGTAGTTATTTTCGATTAATCTAATTAATAGAAGATCCAAATGCCATAAAACACCCTTTCATCGTTACTTTATTGAACATAAAAATATAAACGTAGGTATATAAAAATTATATTTATACGATCTCTTGACTTTTCCTTAACACCGCTAGAGTGAAAAGTGGCATAAAAACGGTGCAATTTCATAGGAAAGTGCCGGCGGCATTGTGCGGGGTTCCGCGAGATGCTTCACGAATTGTTACTTCCTGTGCTCGGGAAAACTAATTTTCACGTTTAAACACGGAACTAATGAACCCGTGAATCTGCGAGCACACACCGTAAGCAATTATGGTCCCCATCAATAAACCTGTATGTACTTCTTTCATATAATATGACAGTACCAAATGTTGCAGTCCATCTCACGGTAAATGACAACAACCACCTACAGACATCTGTTACCAACGATATGCTTTTAAAAGCGTATTGTTTCTAAAGTCATTTTATTTGGCCTGTACTTGCAGTTAGTTACAGAGTTAATAAATAATCTGTACCTATTAAAAACAATTCATAATAAAATGCTTTTTGCTTGCCACAACCGCCTTTTGCAATTCTACCGCTTATTATTAAATTTAACAAGCTTTGTGAAAAATGGGACTCCATTTGCATACATTCAAGGACCCAAACATATCATTAAGAAAATCAGTGATTTCCAAATCAACCTTATAATATAATTCAATGCATAGATATCATGTGTAGGATTTCATTGTTGGTCATATCTTTTCGCAATATGCGAACTGTACACAAAAGAATGAATAAATCAGAAGACGCTACGTAACTTCCGTTCTGTCATACGATATAGGATTGTATCTGAAAATAATTAGAATGCGAGGAACACGGTTGCAAATTGGATTTGCACAATTTGGAACAATACGGCGCGCCATTGCGCAGCGGTTCCCATGTGTGTTCCCGTGAGACGACGCGCATTCGAACGTCAGCTTGATGTATGGGGCCTCTTTACTATGGCTGTTCTTGTTGCTAAACATTTACTTGAAGAAATGATAGGATACACACAAATACATGATATATAATGGTAATGATATGCGAAGCTTTGTGATGATGTTTGTAACTCTTTCTCTCAAAAACTATCCGTTGGATTTCGCTGAAATTTGGCATATAGATAGTCAATGCCTTAAATAAACACATAGGATACTCATTGCCAGGTAGACGTAACCAAAGCGGGCGGAGCCGCAGGATGAACCCTGTATTTTTATATTTTATTATTAGGGATGAATCACTGCGCATCCGTAATGAACTTAAGTAATTCTCTTTTGGAACAACAAATGTCCATAAGCATTATTGACCATGCAACATTCGTCATTTGCATTACCTACTATTACATAAACCCCCTTCCGTTCTAGGAACGTTTATTCCCAGCTGAATCATCTCATCTCGATCCGACGCTGACGTAACGTGATGCGTTTACACTACAAATGTCAATGCTCATTCACTTCCGCCTCTCCTCACTGAGAGTGACTTTAACGATTTATGGTTATGTGCCTCTTAGCTTTATAGCTTACGTGAGTGACGTAAAATCATCATAATTATTGCTTTTTGTGTGTCAAAATGCACGTGTGTTTGGATTTTTGTAGTCATTAGTATAGCATATGTCTGTACTGACTACTTAGCCCGTAGGTAACTTGATGTCTATCAAATTTGCATTACTATTAAGTTATTAGTCAGCAATCGAAGCACTGAGGCATCCATCTACTGTACCTTTACCTAATTAACTATTAGGTACTGTAACTGTACCTAATAATAACCTTTTTCTGGAACCTATAATAGCATCTCTTTTCCTTTAAAAGTCATGAAGATTACTAAGGGATGATACATAAAAAAAATACCGCCCTGTTTGGTAACTTTATACAGCAATAGACTGAATGTATTGTAAGTTCTAGTATCTGAAGCACATTTAAATATATATTGATAAGCTTGTACTACGTATAAAGTATGAATATAACGACAAAACAGTAACTGCAACAGCGCCGCAAAAACGCGAGGAATACTAATATGAACTTAGAAGAACAAGAAGTTACAAATCGCTTACAATGTACCTATTGAGTTTAGTTAAAAAAACTATTAAGGACATTCCGATTCCCACTGTAAATGTGTCTACACAATCGCGAGGTAATGTAGCGAAAAATGTTGCCAGCGCCGTCCACGACGGGATTTAAATAAATTTGCATGTTGTATCGTTGTACGCCTCCGCCATTGTTCTGTTGCGATGGCGCAATGTCGTCTCGTGGTTTTGCTTAGTTTTTTGGTCACCTTGCGACGTTTAAGGCTTTTTCATACTGAGAATAAATAATACATTCGTATTGCTTTCAAAAAAAGTAACGCATCGTGCTTAACTTACATATAATTATAATTACCCAAAGAGACCTTTCGTGGAAAGAGGGCGACTAAAGAACAAAATCCCGAAGATGGGTCTCAGCGTCTTACCGGGCAACATGGCTAACTTATATATGAGGTGACCATCTTTGTCCTCGGGAGGAGCAACGCATCTGTAATCGACTTCAGATAGAGCCACTATTCTATATGAAGTTGCTTACAGATGTCCATGGGCGGTAACCATTTACCATCCGGTGGACTGCATGCATGTTTGCTACTTCATTATGGAAAATACCAATACCCACTGCGGTCACAAACACCCATGCCAGACGCAGTAACTTTTGACAACACCCCCTTTATCGGTCACTTATATCCAGCAGTGGACCCATAGACCTAATGAGAAACAAAATCAATAACTAACCACCATCTTAAAATGCATCAAACATATAGATAAAGAAATACTAACCTAGCAAGCTAAGCTTTAATATTTGTGTTTTGTCCAAATCAATTCAGTAATAGAAATCATTTACAAACCATTTCATGAAATAACAATTATTTGAAAATCATTTCATTCATGTGTACTTACGAGTAGATTTTGCCCAAATAATAGTCATGTCTAAACCTAAAGCTCTATTTGCAAAAGCCCTAAGTCATTAGCAGTAATGGTTCACGGCATTTTTTCCCAGTGCCTAATGTTTCACTAATGTACTTCTTATCTAAGAGCCACGCTATATCATTGTTGCGGTTGTAAACTTGTAAACAAATTCATTGTTAAGCTTTGCTGCTTTTTGTTTGGACAAAGTTTTATGGTCGGGAGTTTTGTTAATACCGTCAAGCTATTTTATTATTGTTTTTATTTCATTACTCCTTTCAGTAGGTCATAGATCTTTTGTCTACTTTATTCGATCCGAACTAAAAAAAATATTAGTGATGCCAAGTTGCAACATACAGGTTACGGAATACCCTGTCGATGTAATTGTAGTATTATTTTTGTGGATCTGTTAAAAAAATAACTCATCTATGGGCATAAAAGAGGCTTTTACTTAAGCACTGACTGAGATTGGTACGTAGTTTATCAGTACGATCCTACGTCGTCATCACAATATGATTTTATCTTCAACGATCTTGTACCAAAGATTATATAAGCCGGAATCATTTTACATGCAATAAGACAAATAATCACAATGCACGAAAACTTTCCAAAGCCTAAAATAAACAATATAAAGCGGACGTCCGCGATGACCGAATTCCTTTGCTCCTCTTGATTCAAAAAGATAAAACGAGTAAAATCTTCGAAAGTAAGTAAATTTACGAGACGTCGTAACGCACGCGTCGCCTACGAATGTGCGCGTTAAGCAAAATCCTCGATTTTGGAGTAAACATAAAAAATTTCACTCGTCCGTTTGAACTTGGGACACGTGACTAGTTTATCGATGTCCGTGGTAAAAGCGCGTTGTTCTATTCCTTTAGAAAGTTCACAAGATACCGCCGATCTTGGAGTTGCTACCGAGAATACTGATTTAAATGAAAATGAAGTAGCGAACAGGCATGCAGTCACCTGATGGTAAACTGCCACCAATGGACATCTTTAATCAACCAGTTAGAAAACGATAAAGCGTTGCTACCCCTGAGAACTAGTCTAAACGACTCTCTCTCTTATTCCTCCATTCAAGCTAGAGGGCTGAAGGTAGCTCAAGCTAACTAAAGGACATTGTTAAAAGGTAAAAAGTAAATGTAGAAGAAATGATGGAGCCTCCAAATACGAACCACAAAGGGTTATTTACTTAGTAATAACCTTGCCTCATATAATGATATAATTAAGTACACGCTAGTAAGTAGTAAAGTTATCTAGTTTGCAAAGTTGTTGTAGCGCTTATTAGTCAACGTTCACCATCAAACGAAGTTTCCTGATCAAAGACAGATTCAATGAGCATCTCAACTAATTACGTTAAAGGGAAACGCGTCCAAAATTCAAAATCGCTTAAAACGATGAATACTAATGCGAAATAACCCAATTTAATTTAGCTTTTAAGCATTTCTCGTTAGCTCTTTGTCCATTTAGACTGAATAAGTAAATGTTAAATAATATTTTATTTTTATAACAATCAGTATTTTCTTCGCGAAATGATTTTCAGGGAAACGAAGTAATAAACGAGCATTAAATGTCCTGTTCATATAGCATAGGTCTGTAATTATAATGTTAGAACACATCTTCAAAGACGCGTGATTTTAACAAGGTTTGAACCTTTAACCTACGTTTTGAGAGGTTAAGGCCACGCTTTTCTCACTCCAATGTTAAAATCCTTAAGTGAACGATTTAGAAGCAGATGGCACCAAGCGCCGCAGCCTCACCTTGGGGCTGTCGCAATGGGTTTGCGTAAAGTCATTAGAAGAGGATAATTGTCGCGCAAAGCACGCACATTCGGGGCTCGTGACCAAAACTTGGAGCTGCTGCTCTGTGGGAACTGGGTGACTCGGTCATGTTTGGGAATTTAGACGCTTTCAAAACTATTTATAACTTATGAACTATAGCTCCAAAGTTAAACATTATAATACTCTTTGTAGTTCGACTCTGGTGCATCACGACGACACCTATTTCATCCATAACATTACAATAATAATGTCAACTGCTTTGTTCTGGTAATAAGGGTGTTAGAGATACTCACATGACGAGTCCTTGCTTAATCCTTCGGAATAATAACACAAACGGCCAAACGCAAATAATCTAATCGTATGTGAATTTAATACAAAGATTGGCATTTGTTGCCACCAGGTGGACTGTATGCTGATTGCTACGAGTACTATATAAAAAATTAAAACTACAAAACGGGCAATATATGCCCGATGCGTGATGCGTGTTTACGACAGGCCCTAGCTACTTAACTACCTACTCTTAACTACCGACCTACTATCTAGATCATTATGCCTCACATCTAAATTACTGAAATGTACGTTAAAACTGGTGGCAGATAGAGGGTACAATGTTCTTCATCATACTTTTTAAAACATAAATACAAGTTTACATTTATATGGAAGCGATGCCACTGCATACAAAGAGCTCTACAAATACGCTATCATATCAAAAATCCCCACATAATTTCCCAGCTATAAACAATACATCACATGTTATCTGATACCTCATTTCTCCAAGTTCCTAATTCAGAAAACATATCTTGAGGTCAGTTTATTCTTGGCAAAAGATTTGAGTGGCAAATTGCCAATCTATTGTCCGACATACTGTTAGGAAAGGATTTGGTAATGGAATGAACCTTGGCATTCAAATACACAATAATCAGTTGTTGGAACAATTTTGGAAAACCCGAGCGCTATTCTGTTAGACGATTTTGTAATGAGAAAAGCTGAATCCGCGTTTAAATATCACTTGTTTGGAATTGATGGTATAGTAGTGTTGCAATTAAGAGCATCACGATGCGATGAAATGTTAATCTCACAAGCTTTATATTTCTAAATAAACTTATTTATTTACATATTGCATATGTTATATACGGCTGTTTATAAGGAGATGAACGTCAGGAACATCGAGTGGCATTCACTTGCCTCATATAAATTTACAATCGAGATCCAAATTCAGTTTGATATTTTACATAAAATGTTCAGTTTAAATAAACAACTGCCCGAAATTTTATTTATAATCACATGACATTATACCGACTGATCCAATTTGTAGAATATCCCTGCGGAACGATATATCCTGAACCACGTCGAGTTTAGCGACTACAGAGTTAAATGTAATTTGCCTCAAATTTAAATTATAAATACCTATTCCAAGTTACATAACACAATTTAATAAATTAGTCGTTGTTAAATTCAGTATTATGTACAAATAAAATAAAACCAACAGGTTTTTTAGCAAATGAAGAGTGTTTTGACTGACTCTTACATTTTTGGTGCCTATTGTTTTTTGGTTATTTATACGGTATTCGTACGTTTAAGATGTTTAAAATAGGTATCTCCTAATACTCTCTTATTTAAAATGCTTAGATGAAAGGTGAGAGGGGCGCTGCAAACAAGAGGGATGAGGGTAGATATTAGAGATATTAGGATCTCTGGAAGACGTTTGTGATGCTTAGACCTAAAGTACTACAATTTTATTAATTTTATATGTTGTCTCTTCCAGTTGGTGGTGGCGCTGGTGGCGAGCGCACTGGTCTCCGCCACTCCCAAGAAGCACACCAAGCGAGATGGTAACCATTTTGTACTATTTGTCTTTCACTCAGAAACAACATCGGTCTGTCATTAACTAAACAATCTTTAATCCGAATATTTCGCCGTTTGCTTTCGAAAGCGCTTAAAAATACATTACATCGACACTACAAATTTTGAAGTTACGGTGACTTAACATAAATATAAACACGCCGCTTCTTGTTTGAAATATCATCCGAAGTAGTGATTATTCAAAACTTGCAGGCAATATAATTTATAAAAAAAAAAAAAAAAACTAAAGTCCAAAGAATAAACTATCTCTTATAAGCACTTATACAAAATGATACCTATAACTTAGCTTACCAGTGCCCTAAGTACGAATTTATTACGTTTTCTCAAAACAAACATTGTTTAAAATATTACCCATACATTGCAATGAAGGTAAATCGTTTACGATATCGTTTTTGGCCATATCTGCAAATATACTTTGCAATTATGGTCGAAAATATAAATTGTATTCTATTGAGAAACATAATCAACTGGTACTAAGGGCACATGATCCAACCATCACATTGTCATTGCAAAGGAAGGAAAATACGCAACGCAAAACACCAGTGAAAATAACCGTATGAACATTATAATCGTATGTTTCTGAGTGAAAGGTCCTTACACCTCCGCTACGATCTCAGCTGCACGCCAACATTACATATGTTTGACAATTCATAAGCACATTATTGAATTTTTCCTTTATATACAAGTGTAGACACTTATATAATTTTATGTAAACGTTTGAAATACTTGCTTTATGTAATTGAATGTCAATAACTATTTTCGTTTCGTTCGTTTTCGGTTTCGTAGACAAATATAAAGACGTAAATCTGAAATGAGTCGCTCCAACTATGTCATCAGTACTATACGAGTATGTAGTCATTATCAGCTGGAACTACTGAGAAGAGTTACATGAGATAATGATTGACAGCAACTACTATATTCTAAGTCAGCAAAGTCTAAATAATAAATATGCCAACAAGCATTATTATCTCGTAGCGGAGGATATAGAACAATCTGTTTACATCATAAATTAAAGCGCCTATACCTTTGTTCGCAGCGCCCCTGAGCTCATCGTACCTGCCTCCGTCCACCGGCGGCCGCCCGTCTTCCTCCTATGGTGCTCCATCCAAACCCTCCGGCAGCTATGGAGCTCCCAGACCCTCGTCCAACTACGGAGCCCCAAAACCCTCATCCAACTACGGCGCTCCTCCATCATCTAGCTACGGAGCTCCACCCTCGTCAAGCTACGGTGCCCCATCGGGTCGCCCCTCATCCAGCTACGGTGCACCTAGGCCTTCGAGCTCCTATGGCGCTCCAGCACGTCCGCCTGCGACCAGCTACGGCGTCCCCACTGGACCCTCTACCTCGTACAATGCTCCTTCAAGCTCATACGGCGCTCCTAAGCCTTCCAGCACATACGGCGCCCCATCTTCTGGCGGCGGCTCGTTTGGAGGTGGTGCTCCCTCAAGCTCTTACGGTGCTCCCGCTCCATCAAGCTCCTACGGTGCCCCATCAGGCGGTGGTTCCTTCGGCGGTGGTTCCAGTGGCCCTTCAAGCTCGTACGGCGCTCCGGCCCCGTCTTCCTCATATGGTGCTCCTTCAACTTCTTACGGCGCCCCTTCTGGTAGCGGTGGATTCAGCTCAGGCGGAGGCAGCGGTTTTGGAGGCTCAGGTCACGGCAGCAGCGGTTTCGGTAGCAGCGGCCCGTCTTCGAGCTACGGCGCCCCAGCCGTATCGGCTCCCTCCAGCAGCTACGGCGCGCCTTCTAGCTCATACGGAGCCCCAGCTCCATCTAGCAGCTACGGTGCCCCTAGCGCCGGCGGTTCGGGCGGTCATGGTTCAGGCGGATATTCATCAGGCGGCTCCGGTGGTGGATACTCCTCGGGAGGACACGGTTCCGGTGGATACTCCTCAGGAGGCGGTTCCGGTGGCTACGCTTCTGGCGGATCTGGTGGATACTCCTCTGGAGGTCACGGTTCCGGCGGATACTCCTCCGGAGGACATGGATCCGGTGGTTACTCGTCAGGAGGCGGTTCCGGTGGCTACTCCTCCGGAGGGCATGGATCCGGTGGTTACTCTTCAGGCGGCTCCGGTGGATACTCCTCAGGCGGACACGGCTCCGGTGGTGGATACTCCTCAGGCGGACACGGCTCCGGTGGTGGATACTCCTCAGGCGGACATGGCTCCGGTGGGTATTCTTCTGGAGGTAGCTCCGGTGGATACTCTTCAGGCGGTTCCGGTGGATACTCTTCCGGCGGTTCCGGCGGATATTCGGGCGGTCACGGCTCTGGCGGTCACGGTTCTGGCGGCCATGGCTCTGGCGGTCACGGCTCCGGCGGATACTCTTCCGGCGGTCACGGAGGCTCAGGCGGCTACTCCGGCGGTGTGCCCGCCACCATCAGTCAAGGTTACGACTCCAACGGCGGTTATGTGTATTAAATTTCATAATTTAATATTGCGGATAATTCTATAATTCTACATTTACTGATAATAATGTACGATACCTGTACAACAATAATCTCCGAGGATATCAAAAATTGACAAAAAGAGGAATGTTGAAGCTACAAGTATATCAGCACTGTTTCAATATTTATATAAGATGACTATGACATAAGCAACAAAGTGTAAAGGTATCTGTGGGTACCTCCAAGTCTCTCTATTTATTTAGTCAGCTTCCGAGACACGCCTTCGCATGTACGTTCATTGCTGAACGATAAGTATTATTATTAGTGTAATAAAAAATGTACAAAATTAGTGTAAGTTCGAAAATTTTTGTATAAATTAAAATTTTGTAAATAACAATAAGCTTTCTTTTTTTCCTCCAATCTATACTCGTTAAGTTATGGCAACACTGGCTACTCCAATATAAATGGAAACCTGTTCATAACCAAAATTATTATTAACTTTATTATTGTTGTTAAAGCAAGAGTAACATTTACTTATAAAGTTAATATATTAGCATTCATGTTATATTTTCTTTACATTTTCATGAACAAAATAAACAATAATAGGTACACTAAACACACAAAAGTAAATCCAAGAAAGGTAATATTGCCACTCATAAGGCACTATTTATAACTACAGACATTAAACGTGTCTTAGCAGACAAAATCAAATTGTCGCATACAATATTTCACATCTTAGGATTCATTTACATCTACAAACTGATAACTCCGTTTGTCTTAAGTCTTAGATTTTTTTACTTATCTATCTATCCATCAACCCTTAAGCTCCACTGCTGAACATACACCTCCTCTACTGGGAGATTTGGTAATCGTCACCGCATTTGACATGCATGTCGATAACATTGCTGTCATCGACATGCATGTCAAATGCGGTGTTAATATTAGACAGGAAGACGCTGTCCGTTTCCTGGATTTTGTCCGTCAGTTGCCACCTTTGACATTCACAGCAGCGAAGGTGTGGTGCTATTCAAGATAGATAACACAGCGACACGGCCACCTTAATAATATTGTAAAATTAGCTGAAGTATCCGTGCTTCGCTACTGGATATAAAAAGTCGCCATATTTAAATAGTGAAAAATATCGAAATCTAAAGTAGCTCATAAGTTAACCTAGTAAAACATTTACCTAGTAAAACATCCATCCCAAATTTCATGTAAATCGGACCGATGGTTCTTGCCTGATT
>DWLI01000064.1:0-33235 GCA_018249915.1 Cecropterus dorantes dorantes
CCGGGTACTGTGTGTAGATGGCGTTATTTTGATATTATGGTATGGCATTAAATCCGAATTTCATCAAATAACTTAGATTATATCTGCGTTCTCTTTTTTTTTCATATTACGTCACAGGACAGACGACGCATTTGTGATCATCATCAACCTATTATCGTCCCACTGCTGGGCACGGGTCTTCTCTCAGAATGAGAGAGTTTAAGGCCATACTCCATCGCGTTGGCCAAGTGCGAATTGCTAGACTTCACACACGTTTGAGAACTCATTTTTTTTCAGAGAACTCTCACGTGTGCAGGTTTCCTCACGATGTTTTCCTTTACCGTAAATCAGTAATATTTGGTTTCTAATACGCACATAATTTCAGAATAATCAGTGGTGCGTGCTTGGGATTCGAACCTCGGTACCCTCGATTGAAAGGCCAAGTTTCAACCATTTATCGCTGCTCATTATAAGGTAGAAGACCTTACTTCATAGGATCATTTGTGATCAGGCTCAGGTAAAAACGATGTTCGATATAAAATTGGTTACGTAAGATGAACCTAAACAAAGTATTTCACAAACGTATTTCCCAGCCATCTATTTTCAGATACACGACGACACTAATCAATATACTGTTGCATTCTGGGAACAGGGGCGGTGGCTGTGTCGCCGTGCAAGCCTCGCGCCCGGGCAAAATCGATGGACACGCGATATTCAATTAAGGTACCGTATTGCATCTATGCATCTCGTCTGGGCTGTTCCGAAATGAATCTCTATAGCTGCAAAAGGTGTACGAATATTTATGATTAACAAAAATATACCTATCTAGATTTGAAAAGGAGTAGGTTTTTTTGTAACATTTAGGTTTAATCAGGGTGATACCTCTGGCCAACTTTTTCTAGCGACAACCAGTTCTAACTTTGGAAACGTGTGGATGCCGGCTGAAATATACATGAGACAACGGTCTTAGTTCTCAGAAATGAAATTGCATTTGTCATAGACTTTAGATGAAACCATTTCATATGGAGTTGGTTATGGTGGTGGATGTGCATTAACACATCAGGTAAATTGCTTGTTGATTTTCTACATCAAATTAAAATTTAATTAATTATCTTAACGTGAAAGAAAAAATAATGCTTAAGAACAAAGCGGAGAGTTTTGAGGATTTATAAGCTGTTTTTAACTTAATAAAACTTTATTTGGAAAAACAGCTGAATGTAAGATGTGCCTTTCCAACAGATATGTGCGAGGAAATTGTATAGATTCTATAGATGTCTGGCAAATCCATCAATAAAATTGTAATACGAGATGGTAAGATTTAGTATATTTCCACTGGGGAGGCACCACTGCCAAACATATTTCTAGCGTGAAGCAGTTCTTGCGTTTTGTTGGAATGGTGTGGTTGCCGACGCACTTATATATGAGGCGAACATCTCAGTCCTCGGGAGTGGCAACGTATCTGAGATCGACTTCAGACCTGTTCTGTATAAAGTTGCTTACAGATGTCCATGGGCGGCAAAAACGACTTACCATCAGGTGGACTGCATGCTCGTTTGTTACTTTAATCTGATATAAAATAAAAAAAATATATCCTAGGATAAGATTGGAGGCTTACATGAGATTAGCCATAGGTGCATTGCTACCCCTGAGGACTAAGTTGGAACGCCTCGTATAAGTATATCTCCCTTATCACACTCTTCAGATCAGAAAACGGCAGCTTGCTAGCATCTAGTTGGCTAACTCTGTTAGCTAAGCTATGTTTTTATTTATATAGAGGAATAAAAGCTAAGGACTGAAGGTACCGATACGAGCTGACAATACGATTGCGACTACTGTAACTTAGTAGAATTAATTTGCACATTTTAAATGAAAAAGCACCCGAAATATAAAGTAAACAAATACATTAAAGAAACGTCTCGTCCCATTGATATAATTAATTTGAAAGTTATATCTATCTCTTAGTACTCATGTTCATTTTACATTTTTTAACGAATTTCATAGTTTTTCTTGTTTATCCTTAGGAATACAAATCCTTATGTGTGTGTAATTTGTATGCACAAGGAACAACTACGGTTAACGGATGTTATTAAAAAAAACGAGTTATCCCTCAATAATACGCGAGTTAGTATTTCAGCGACCCTAGTGGATATCCTTGACCTACATTCACGAGGATGAAGCTACCTAGCTACATACGCGATTACGTCGTATCGCAGCGAATATTTAGTTATAGCGAATATTTAGTTCCACCTGCTCTGTGCACGTACGTCAATGACGCCACACGAACACTGAACTTTGATGAGTAATATTTGCATCGTTCGCATTACGGATGTACGAATTCGCTTGGTTTTAGTGAATACTAGTTAGCTAGAAGTACCTATCAGTGCTTCGCTACGGGTCATAAATGTAAATGCATAACTTTAAATAGTGCAAAATAACGAATACGAAATAAGCCTATAAGTTAACCAGGTAGATAAACTATGGATGTAGCTTATTTACCGGGCAAAATTTCAAGTAAATCGGACTAGTCATTCTTGAGTAATCGAGTAAGAAACAGACATAAAGACATCTCATTTATATAGTTATCCCATTCATATATAGGTGACCATTATATGAAACTCAATTTTCTCAATTGTAATTCTAGATATAATTTGAATATCGTGACTTGAGAATTCGAAATTATTTTTTATTCTCATATAGTTACGATTAGACGAAAAAACCAACAATTATTATATCAATAAGTATGTACAGTTTCCGAATATTTTTCGTAAAAGAAAATATTCTAATAATAAAATGATAAAAGCTTTTAAATATCATTCTTTGTATGTAACAAAAAATATAAACGTATACATATAATTTATATTCTGGGTTTATGAATCGATTATGTACATATAACTATAAAAATAATTTATTAAAAGGTAAGTTTCTTCATCATTTTATCAACCTTAAACACGTTGTTTACTTTTAAACATGTCAAAATATACCCGCCGCAAAAACATCTGCGCTCAAGTGTCTGTATGAACATTAGTTGTTTGATGCAAAGTAATTTAAATGAATCAATGATGAATAATTAAACAGATGGTTTTCAGGTTAATGTTAAAGATTTCTGAACTTTGAAATCGATATTGGCGGTCATTTCATGTCATGTCCTTCAAAGACAAAGTTTGAACGAATCGTTTTAGTAATCTTTGTCCTATATATTTCAAAGACGTCGCTCCAGTGTGTCTAAATAAACGTTAACACCACTAACATGCGGTATAAGAGGTTTAAATGATGCCAGATTTTAGTTACTTTAGATTTGCGTAGTCCAAAAATATGCGGACCCTTTTTTCTCCTCAGACATATTTTAACTAAATATTTAGTCCTTGTAGAACACTTTTTTGCTTGTCTCTTTCTTTATAATTTGGTTTGCCTTAGGAGTGCTAGAAACTAATTTTATGTTAATTAAACACATTAGATAAACTTTAAGAACTTCTGTTTTACTCCACTATTAAGATCGAAATAAGTCTGGCAACATTTGGCACATTTCCGAACATCCCTGATATTTAACGACCCGCGTGGCGGGTCAGGTCTGGGTTCGATTCCCAGCCAGACAGACATCGAAATGATGAGTTTAGATTACTGTTCTGGGTTTGTGTGTTTGTGTATTCGTCTTTGTGTGTCCATGGCACCCGCGATACAGGAGAAAATCCTAGTGCGGGGCTATGAGTGTAGAAAGCGTGTGTTGAGAGCGTGTATTGACCGATTAAATAAATCTCTATATATAAAAAATTCCGTTACTGAGTGACTAACTGACAGACAACGTACAGCCGAAACTACTGAGCGTAGAACTTTGAAATTTATTATGAAGATCCTTGGGTGTATTGAGGAGCACAGGGTGTAGAGAGGATTTCTGGAAGATACACTCCGATCGAGATGAAAAGGGTGGAAAACTTTTATATGAAAGTTCGTAGTGACTTTAAATTCGGATTTTAGTAGGCTATGTAACATTACCCTTTGTTTGTTTGTTTTTTTTCCTCCTCTGGTACAAAATAATACGGAATGAAGTGATCAAAACTTTTATATCCAAAGCGTAGGATAATTATACGTTACAGTACGTTTGCAAGTTTACCTTGCATGAAGTCATAATGCCGACGGCGTTGTGACGGCGACTACAATGGCATTAGATATATCTACAAATATCAAACGCACATAACAAATACGTGATAAGTACGTCTAAAAATTTGCGGAAATACTAAAGCAGATAAAATACAAGTGATAAAACGTAGTGTAATTAAGTATGGGTATGAATTGAGTCATTTTTTTAAGTTGTATATCGATTTTAGTATATGATGGGTACTCACGATACGCGGTTTTTATTTTATTGGATTTGGAAAACATACAGTTGGTACATGGCGTAATAGTAGGTAAGCTAAAGTAACAGAATGAAAGCCATTTATATGTTACTACGTATAGATAAAATTTCTCTATTACTGGTATTTCGACCAAGTTGCAATGATCGTGGTCACTGTAAAAAAAATAATTTATTTTTATTTTTTTATTCATATGAACACAACCTTCACTTATATGAGCATTTTATTAATTTTCGTAGTAATATGGCCAATTGCTATGAAATATCTTACCTAAAATAAATATCTAACAGACTCAGCAGGTAGAGATACTCAAGGGTCTAAATGCCAAGTAATTTTCTAAGTTCATGAATAATTTGCATTTTTACAAAAGCAAAAGTTTAAAATACAATGGTTCTATCTACACGATCTCTATAGACAATATTTCTCGATCCAGCATCAAAATTTAAATGTATGCACGAAGGAGTATGACGGAATAAACGCGGGCGGACGCTATGTCACATTTAAAAACAAAAACTTAACTTCGAGAAATCTCATTTTCTGCATTGTAAAAAACAAAGACGCAATTTCAATTTTCTGAAACTCTACGATAACCAGTCAGCATCTTTACATTGCAATCTAGGAGCGAAAACGAAGTGAAACTTTGAATGTTTAGGCGAAAACGTAAAAGGTGAGTGTTTTGAGAACACGTATTAAACTCATACTAACCGTTCAGTACTATTCGCGCTAGCGAGCTCAATTGCTACTTCATAATTATGTTAAATACATTAAGCTCTTCAATCCAAAGCCCGTGACAAAAAAACAACGCTCATCCTAATCATTTTATAAAAAAAAAGACTAGCACCTCTTTCTTTGTTCACGGCAATGAACAATCGAGATAGTTATACACTGGCCCTTAATATATCGACCCATTCCCTACGACTGCAGATACGCTAGATTATTTACAAGAAGACCCTTGCGAATCGATACCAATAATGGATTCTAGGCTATTTCTAGACCTAACCAGGTCAACTGCGCCACAAGTGCTAACCGAAATATTTATTTTGAAACGACATGAAGCGCCCTTACATAATGATATATGAGTTTGCTTCGTGTAAACTGCTCTAGCAATCGATATTAAATACTTTGATGCAAAGACAATTACTATATTATTAAAGTGAAATCGGTCAAGCGCGAGTCGGACTTGCTTATAAGAGTATCAAAGAGAAGAAAAAAGTATAACTTAGATATTTATAATATGTAATATTATCTGTGTTTAATAACGGGAAAGTGACTATTCTTTTCTTTTGAGATCAAAAGTAAGAAAATCAACTGATTAGAAAATTGTCATTCTTTTACAAGATGGCACCATAATTTTACAGCAAAAAAAATACCAATTTTATTTAAGACCCTATTTTTCATATATAATGCTTTTCAGTGATTTGTATATCCTTGATTTGTATATCCTAGATTTGTATATGTAATAAAACCCATAATAACAATACTCTCTGTAAACATTTCATTAATTTCGTGTAATTCAATAAGTTCATCAAGTTTATCCAATCAGTTAGGGAAATTTGAAGCCAATCAATACTATAGAGTTTGACCCAAACATTTGTATACGAACTGAAACGAAGCTTTCGTCAATTGGAACATACACATTATAGTATTGACAAATTATCTGCGCCCTCTATTATAAGTTCCTACTATCCCTAAGTATCTAGGTATCAGGTTGAACGTAAACACGATGGCGTCACGTTCCAAATATAAAACGAAAACAACCTCAAGTCTACCTGAAATATACCTAACTATAATTATATAGGTGGTATGTTTTATTTAACATAAATATGGGCCTTATACATTTGACTTATCTGAAGAACTTGCAAATATACGCTTATTAGCCTAAAACAGGTATTCTCAAAGTGGTATACGCGTACCCCTCGGGGATGATAGTCAGGGGTACGTAACGAACTTAACGTAATGACGGCTACATGGATAATGGCGCACATTCGACATTTAAAAGTAAAGTTGCTCTTAGAACAAGCCCAAATATCTCATAAATTTACATCACATATCTATCACCCCCTCTGATTATTACCTATTATTATTATTTATTATTATTTTTATTTAAAGGGGGTTTTTAAAATCGATGAGTTACGCGGATGCTTAAGTTTGAGAAACCCTGGCTGGATTGGATGGTTTAATCCAAAGAATCCACAACGTGAAGAATACTAATGTAGATATTTATTAATGCTTACAGTACGTCATTGTGCTGTATTCTATATTTTGTAAGATATCTGGTATTTTGTTAGTACACCCTTTGTGACTCACGGCTATTATCGATCGTTTATACTTAGTTAAAGATAATAAAGTGTTATGTTATTGTATGCGGCGTTTATTACCGTTTGCAGCAGTTCGTTGTGCTGTCGGATCTTGTACTCCAACTCTTGGAGTTGAGCTTGCACCCACGTGGCGTTGGCAGCAATCTTCGCCCGACTCTTCTGCCACGTCCAGAGAGCGCGTTTCTCGCTGAGAACGAAACAAAACTGTTAGTATTTTGGTTGCGTTTCTACTAATCATCAGCTTAATAATATCCGACTGCTCTAGTCAGGTTTATCGAAATGGGAAGTGTTTAAGCTATAGCATACATAAATTTCGTCTAAAGTACGGATTGCTATGTTTTAAGTATACTTTTTAGAAGTTTACAGAGAATTTTAGGCACGACGTTACATCGAGGCATGACGCTATGATAATTTAATTACTACTACTATTTACTAGCTTTAATTTGATACTCTCATTGTTGTAATAGTAAAAAAAATGTCGTCCCTCATTCCTTTAATATTTACTATTAAAACGCCATTAAAATTATATAGCCTATGTCACTCTCTCAACTGAGACGATTCAAATGATATGTCATACGTCACAATCGGTCAAGCCGTTTGGGCTGTTCTGGGCCCGTGCCAAATAAATTGACATACAGGCAAATGCTCGAAAAACATGACCCTCCTTCTGACGCAGTCGGGTAATAAGTCAATTGAAATATTTGGGTTCTCGGATAATTAGACTGAAATGTGTGGAGAGAAAAACATTCCTCCAGACAGACGGGAGGACCGTTTGAAGATTTTTTCTTTTTTTTTGTCTATGTTTGTTCTCGTCGGTGTATAGAAGGGGGTAGGGAATCTGAAAACCCTACTTCTTCCCTCTTTAAATAAATACAACTACTTTATCGGTGCACGATCGTAGTTAATTCGCGTACGCATGTATTTATATAATTAATGTTATAGGTATTTATCTCGTAAATTTAATTATTTCGGTTAAAGTCCATTATCACAACTTAAACGTATATTTTACCTACGTATATATATTTTAAACCCTATGTACAGTTAAAATAGGTCAGGATATATTGATTTTTCTGATGAAATTCAAACAAACCTTTTGAATTTGTTGCGCAATATTGGATGTGAAATTTCACGGAAATTCACTGCGAGTAGGGATGTGCACTCTTTTAGTTGATCCGATTTCTAGGATCATAATGGATCGTAATGTCGATATCCGTTCTGTTGAACCGATAGACAGTAGTTTATTTGGTTTTCAACTTATCTTTTTTTTTTTTTTAAGTTAGAGATCTTTTAATAAATAATATACGTAAACCGAATTTTCAATTTAAACGAAATAAGTAATACTTATGTTATAGATACCAATTAAGTTTTGATTTTTTTTAATTAGTATTTTCCTTTTTACACATACTAAGGAAAATTACCTTCCTTCTGATTCAGTCGAGTAATTAGCGATATGAATAGCCAACATAACCGACATGTTAACCAAAGCAAAATATAACATTTCATTTAGATATTCTCACCTTTTGCTTAGAGTAACATGTGGCAGATTTTATTATTGTTTTTATTAATTGTTACAACGTCTACATAATACATTGTATCAATTTCCAAAAAATCACCTAAATCAGCTGATCCAAATAAACGTGATACATGTTTACATATAACGTTAGTAAAATAACAAATTTCTACATACTACATCATTATCTATAATTCTATGAAACCTTTGCAAACCGATTTATAACATTTTAAGATCGATACACTAGTTAATCGACAGATTTAACATCGATCTGTAAGTCGCTTGATCATACATATACTTTTGATCCGATCTTTTGATAAATCGATGTAGATAGACGCATCACTAAGAGTACGAGAGGGCTCAGATTTTCATTTCACTAATTAATTAATTCAATATTGCATTTCCAGTTATTTAATTGTGAAAGTAAATTCTAGGATAGGCCTTATGGTAATAACATAGGACAAAGGTCGAAAGCGTGTCGGTGTTTCCGCCCTACGGGGCGAGAAGAAAACAGTGGGGGTTTAGCCGGTAAGAGTCCGGCATTACCCAACGGCTTCCCCAAGCGGCTGGTAATCCATGAGGATTACCCACTTTAAAAAAATGAAAGACAAAAGTCTAACTATTTTTATGTAATTATGTACTAGAAGAAGAGGCGGCATTAACTACTTACCACATGATGGTAAGTAGCTACTGCCGTCCATAGACATCTGTAATCAACCCCAGATAAGATCAAAGTCTTACTGTTGGCTACAGGGGCATTGCTACTTCTGAGGACTAAGTTGGAACGCCGTGGATAAGTATATGTCCCTAACCACACTCTTTAGACCAAAACGCAGTAGCGCTTAATACTGCTGTTGTAAGACAGAAATAGGTGTGGCGCTAATGCTTACGAATTCCATAAGCAGAAAGAAACCAACCACCTTCCGAGCTCCTTAAAAAGAATTTAATTAATACTATGACTTGAACTACTACGACTTTAATGAACATACGCCTATTATAGCAAGCAAGAAGATCAGTGCAAAAATTGATACTTTCATATAATTAATTTGTAATACCAGAAGACACTAAGGCTTTTAGGATCTAAGCTTCTAATGAAAGTTTTGACGTTAGTTTCGAAAACATCGTCGTCAACCCATTACTATCCAAAAGCTAGATTCGGGAATCCTCTCAGAGTGAAACGTATTTAGGTCATAGTTCACCGCGCTAACCGAGTGCAAATTCGTACACTTCACACACCTTTGTGATCTTTTTCCTTTAAAGAACTCTCAGGTGTTTTCTAAACCTCACGATTTTCCTTATCTTTTATAGCAAGTTATAATCAGTTTCTAATATGCACTTTACTTCATAAATTAAATGAGTGCCTGGGATTCGAATATGGGACACTATGATTGATAAGTCGAGTTTCAACCATCAGTGACTAGGTATAGACAAAGCTTGCAATCCGAGAATATGTTTAAACAAATTTAAGGGAATACAAGTGTATCTAGGCATTTGTAAAATATGTATTACAGATTTCGAAAATATGAGAGTTAATCCATTGATATAATTAAATTTGTACAAACAGTAAAAGACAAATTATTCGTTAATATTTAAATTTCCGCGACAGGAATGGGAATCGATGATCTACATATTCCAGATGATGCAATAGTTCGGGAGATGGCTGGGAATGCGGAACGGTTGATACGGGCGCATAATTACGTTAGTGCACACACACACACAGCAAAGGTAAGTATAAAAAAATCGGCAAAGTACGAGACGGAGTCGCGGGCGAAGGGTTCGGTCTATTGTATATAAAAAAAAAAAACAGCAATAAAATCATCATCATCATCATTGTAAAAATTTCAAGAGTCTAGCTATCGCGGTTCATGAGACAAAGCCTGGTGACAGACAGTTGGACAGAGGAGTCTTAGTAATAGAGTTCCGTTTATATCCTTTGGGTACGGAACCCTAGTATGTTAGTTATTTATTTACAGCAAATAACAATATAGGGTATGTTGGGGTAAAAGATACCCATTTGACTTGATATAAGAAAGACAAACACAAATCAAGTTTATTTTGTTCTATCCCATCAGTGTCATACACTAAGTTGGTACTTTTGATCAGATTATAATTTCGATAAGTATTGATAGTTTAATGATTGAAACAGGCCTCTGAATGGGGGATGCGAGGTTCGAATCCCAGCCTATTTTAAAACTTTTGTGTGTATAAGAAATTATTTATCACATCCCCTAAACAAAATCAATGGGAATAAACTTATATGCCTGAGCAAAAAATATATACACCCTTACTCAAGTGGGTAAAAGTTTAAGTACTTTGTTAATCTTAACATGAGATAAGTGGATGCTGACTGATGAGGGAACACATTTTAGACAGCTTTGCACTTTTGCTGCACTTTTTTTCTTCATTTATTTAGTAATACTAATAAGTTACATAACTTTAAATAATACCTTCAAGTGGAAATTGATATATGAATGGATTTGAAAAGGAAGCTGAATATTAGATTGTCGATATGAGGTGGCATATAGTTTATTTTAACATTGTTTACCTATTTAATTTAGTTTGGATATAGCAGTAACAATTTTTACATAACACAACACCAACAAAGGTTAGAGGAAAATACAATAAAATTTAACATGATATAAATAAAGCAAGTATTAATAAAAAAGTGCAAGTAATTCATGCTGGCACTGGCAGTTCAATTCATGCTGGCACTTTTTTTATTCTTCTTTTATTTGTATGTCCTATCTTAACTTTTTTTTAAATCATTCAGCCTTTTAATTTTGTAATTATATGATATGACTAGGTGTGCTACCCAGTACTAAATAAGAAAAAAAACAAACATAGCGTGATGTTATATGGCCTATAGCCTTCCTCAATAAATGGACTATTTAATACAAAAATATTTTTTAAGTTCGAACCAGTAGTTCCTGAGATTAGCCCATTTAACCAAACAAACTCTACTGCTTTATAATATATGTATAGATGAAATTATCTGATAATATACTACATGATATGAAACTATGGCCAAGTACTTTAGAAAAAAATGACAAAGTTAACCGTAAAAAAGTTAGTTAGAAGATATTTTAGACCCTCATATTTTCTTCTGAATAGCCATTGTTTTCATACAAAAAATAATATAGTATTAGTAGTAAAACTATTTAAGGAAAAACTAAATGGATCTTTTGTTATTATTTACTAAAACTGACACTTAATGAGATTATGTTGTTGCTTAGCTCATTTTCTAATTAAATGATGTAAATATTGTGCAATGTGTTTTGAAAGTTAATACAGTGCTATATATCATTGCTATGAAGACTAAACAATGTCTTTAGTTTTATGAATAGTCATTTATTTAAATTTTGTCAATTGATCTCCATTATGGTATGTACAAGTATAAGACATGTTGAAACAAACTGTTTTTATAGATGATAAAAAAACAGCTTTTTTTACATTTAATATGATTTCATAATTTCCTTTGAGCTAAACATACTGATATATGTCTCAGTTGACAAATCTGGTAGTAACCTGTAGGTCAACCATTGTAAATCAGAGTTTGATAGTTTCCAATGGCTGTCTTTCTGAGAAATTATGTAAAGAATGGATCATTAATAGATAATTATTGCCCCTACAAGTTGATATAATTTACTATGCATATTACTGCAATGAGAATTAGTAGAGTTGTCGAGATTATGATGAGATGGTAGGCTAATGACATAACCCAGCTGCTCCCCCGAGCGGGCGGGGTATCCCTGAGGGTTACCCACTTTAAAAAAAAAAGACTAATGACATTTATCCCAAGTTTTTAAAGCAACAAGTAAGTCATTCATCTTAACTATTCACAGATTAATAACTACATACATATAACATCACTTCAAGAATGATCATATTGCCACTAATATTCACTTACAAGCAGTCACTAACATGCATGCCAGGTGCGGTGACCATTGACTTATCCACATCGGCTTATAACCAGCATGAATTAATTCATGTATTAGGAGCACTGCTCTCCACAATACTTTGGGATAACTAGATACTCTATTCACTAGACTAGAAAATTTAAGCAATCTTTCAAGGAAAGAACACCTGATATGTACATATTTTACAACTTAGTTTTAGAAACACCTATATACAAGACAAATATATCCTTAACGAATACTACAATCACACTAGTGATAAACTATATGAGTCACTGATATTAGCTATAAACACAAGAGCTACATTATTCAATAATTGTGCAGAATGTTTCATTAACTCTAAGTGTAACCAGTTAAGGAATAATTATTCAATTATGCCATGTTTCCAAGAGGATGACCTTATGAACTCCCATGTTATAAATTAACAAAAGAATCTTAAATGTTTTCATAATAGAGTGCACTATATCACCCTTTGATCAGCCATTATCATCATTACTAACAAGTCCATAAAAATTGGCTGAAACACATTCAAGATTATCTTAAATGATATAATCATATTATACTTACGATTTTTTAATTATTATTTTTATTTATGCACAATATAAGTAGCAATGCTATGTGTATGCTATAATTTATAGTATATCATTTGTTCTCTAAATTTTTACATATTCATTTACATGGATTTGAACACTTGCTACACTTTATAAAATAATTTTTAATGCGCCATTGTACTCCATGAGTACTGGTTTCAAAGACTAGTTTAATTAGTGCACAAAAAAACTAATTACACATACATAATAATGTATGTACTTGGTAAGATTTATATACCTCAATGGGTGAAAACCTATTTAAATGGTTTTAAAAATAGGGGAAGTGTAAGGATCTACTTACATTGGCATCTGCAGTTGATGAGGGTTGTTGTATGTCACCGTTTCATCATCACTTTCACCCCCTGAAGATGATTCCGTGGCATCAGAGTCCAGTCCATGCTTCACCACCGACAGGTGACAGCGTAAAGCACCGGCCATATCCTCCAACTCGTTATGGGTCCCGGAAGGTATACCGAGTGATGCAGACTTGGAAGCATCACCTTTGGACGTTGAAGCACGGTAGTACCTTGGTCCAGTGACCGGTCGGGAAGCTGCGCTCGCTTGCAACGCTGCAGTTGTCTCTATCTTTTTAACTAAGGCCTTTAATCCCATGGTCCTGCCTGCACCATCCTTCCTAGCCGCTCGGGCAGTCCTCTCAAAGGTCTGAGCCACTTCCTCAGATATACGCTTTCCGATGGCTATAACCTGAATGATCCGAGATCTCCTCAGAAGATAGATAGTTCTGCGTATAATACGCTGTTGCAACATTTTAATCTTATCGTCTATAGAATCTCCATCAGGATTCTCAGGTTGAAGAGGCAAGTCAAATCCATGCAATGGAAATATAGAGTCAGGATCTCCCTCCTCAGGTGCAAGACCCTCATCGGCACCCTCTAAAGTTTTGATCGCCTGAAGGAGATCGGCCTGGACTAAATCGGCGTTCCCTAAGTCGGAGAGGATTTGCTCCATCTCCTGCTGGTCTTTTACCAGGTTTGGCTGGTTTTGCAGACCCATATCATCTTCCTCCATGAGTGGGGCGTTGTTGTCGACGGACGCGAGCGCCCGCCGTCGGTGGGATGACTTGTCGGCGTCTTGCAGCGCTTCGTAATGAGTGTCACGCTGCGAGGTGAGCGCCGGGGCCATGTCACGAGCGTCGCCCGCCGCGGACGCCGGCGAGGGCCGCGTCAGGGCGGGTTCCCCATCTCCAACATCACTATCTTATGTAACCCACTAAACACGTTCACTGCACTGTCACACCACAACACTGCACTGTTCCACTCGGCGAGATCATTCTCCGCACATCGATCCCCCTCCGACTCCTCGCCCGGAGGCGCACTGATCGAAAGCGGTTCGGCGCGCTTCTGAAAAACAACGATTAGCACCGATTACTAGCCGGTCTTTGTATGTTTGGGCGGAACCGTGCCGCCGCGAACGAATACATGATTAATTCACTCTAAAAATTCATTTTGTCTATCCACATAATTCGAAATTTGACCCACGTGATAACGAAAAGAGTACGCCAGCGGTCGCAGTTGCTTGTTTCTGTACGATATGAAACAGGAAATGATACACTTCTATAACACTTTTGAGGGAAGCGTACAACGCGATGCGTTTTAGGTTGCACTAAACATTGACACAGCACTAGTCACAAGTATGATGGCGAAAATGTTTTTTGAATAATAATGGCGGAAGAAGGCCTAAAAACACTATTCAACTCGGTAAGCACTCAATTCTAGTGACGAAACATAGCTTTATACCGCACCAAACGCTACGAGAACTGAGAGACTTGTGAATGTGAAAAAGAGATAGCTATACTCGTCCCTGAATTGGTACTTGCGCGGTAAAGTCAAATGAATAAATACAAAACCTATTAAATTTTATGAGGTAAAAGCTAAAATATTTAATATGTATTTAATTGTTTTAGAATAAAATACATACATAAATATTATTTGAACATTAAACTTTCGCAGTGTGTTCATTGCAATAAAATAAAATACACTCAAATGATACCATTTATCTCGCAGCCACGCTATTTCTAACAATAGATATTTGTAGGCGAAAATGTTGCGAAATATCAAATTTAACATTTACATACATTAAATACTAACATTGAAATTCCTTTTGCGATTTTTCTGAAGTTTTAAAATACAAAGGTAAATGAAAACTTTTGAATTGACATTAAAAGTAATGAATATAAGACGCTTCCGGTACGTTTATGAATACTGCTACAAAAAGGGAGAAGTAGTAAGTTTTTAATCATTTTTTTCTTAAATTAAAATAACTATTTTGATTTGTATCTTTTTTTCCAATTTTATTATAATTAAGAACAAATTACTTTCGCTACTACAAATGTGTTGCAATAACTAACTTCACAAATACACTTACGTTCCGTTTTACGTAGTACTCACGCTGTCATATTGATTTCAATTTGCTGAAAATATTTACGTTATCTTATTTAAAGAATATAGAAAAACAAAACGTTTCCCTTTTCATATATTTCGGAAGCTAGCTTTATGTTAAAATATACAATGTATTGACCGTAAATTCCTATATAGCATGCTTGCCATAATTTTAGATGTATAAATATAACTACTACAATATGTATACATATACATACATATATAATCAATATGAATATATATAACCATATTAATTTGGATATTATTAACACATTTCTATTTTCATGAATATTAAATACATTATATATTTGATTTCAAATAGTAAAACAATACTATAAATGAAATTTCACTATATGAATATTATATCTCATAATTTGGTCAGTGTTCGGAGACAGTAAACCATTTAGTAGAAATTAAATAATAAGTAAGACCGTTTAAAATATTCTAATATTGTCCTGAAGTTTAATATTGACTGCTTCTCTTATATGCTTTCATATGTAAAGTTTCCCTGATAGCCGTGTATAAGACAAATCATATGAACGGACAATTTCATACTAAACACAATTTTATCAATACTGTATATAAAAAATACATTTATGTTGTATGAAAGCACTTTCTTTATATATTCAGCTAATTATTAAAAAATGAGACCATCTCATAAATCAGTTACCAATATATCAAGTGGATTTATGACTTTCACATATAATACTAAATAAAATGTATTTAAAACTGAAATCTTCAGATTTTGCACTTATATACTTTAATTTAGTAAATAGATTATTTAAAAGAATGAAATTTACCAACATCTTACCTGTTTATTAGTGACTTCTGTTGATTTATTAATTTCTTCATATTTGCTGAGAGTACAAGTTTGCCTGCAGCTACACATCTTTAGTGACATACAAACCTATAATAAATACACAAATCAAGTTATATAATGCATTATAAACCATTAAAAAACATTTTTAAAGTATCCTACCTCTATATGTATTGACAGGTAAATGACACAGAACCTGAGTTAGAAAGAATGACACAAATGTCAGAGTTATAAAAAACAACAAAAGTAACAATTAAACTTACCAAAATGTTGTACGTTTCTACAATGGTTTCTGGATATAACATGTCTTCCTACTACAGTTATACTTGGCAGTAAAATACTAAAACTAAGCTTAATAGTACCCTCACCCTTGGTAGAAGCTAACTTGGCCTAAGTACTCCCATAATATAGAAATTTGATAAAAAAATATGCCTCTCCAACTTCTTTATACTAAACTTACCTGGTATATTTTGACACCTTTATATTATATATTATTACTCATATACTACTAAAAATCTTGCGGTACTCAAATTAATATGCGTACTTAAAACTAAATCACATGTTTTATGTGAATTATATTTTAGCTCTTATCTAAGTCATTGATATTAATCCAACCAAGTAACTTTAAAAATGCTTTCGTCAAACTAACACTTACTCCGGAATATACCATTCATAACACTCTATCTATGTTACTACATTTATACATACATACAGTCCGTTTTACTTATAAACAAATTTATATTTTATTCTATGATGGATTAAAACAATTATATAGAATTTTGTGTGTTCAAAGCAATCAGCAATTTTTAGATTTAATCGCAATATATTTTTTAATCGATACTTGAACTATGTAATTTTATTGATTGTTCTATTTTTTATCATTTATTGTTTTATTTTTGCTGACAAAACATATATCTATCGGCAAGAGTAGTTCATAAAATGTCTTAATTTGAATATTAACCAAAATTCCACAGCAGGTTCCATTTTCAAAAGCATTATAATTCCCTTAAATTCTGGCTCCATAACTATATTCTCTATTATGTATGTAAATAAATGTATCCTTCGCAAAGGGTCGTTAAATAATATCAAAACATAGAGTAAAATTGTACATTTTGAAATGCACATATGAAAACTTTTAGAAATATTCATATAATATTAGGTAAGGATGGATAGGGAATGAGGAATAGCTAACAACATCACCTTTTTATTTCCATATCAACCATTATTTCTCACTTGGAAACCTACACTTTAATGTCATTGTATATAAACACATACCTAATTTACTTTTATATTTACAATGAATTAATTAAATAAAAGTAAATAAAATATTACTAATTACCTGCAGATACAACTGTAGTGAATTATTTAGTTTTCCAAGATATGATAAACCTTGAGTAAGGAGGCATGTAGGGATGTAGTGTATGTAGGGAGATTTGCAAGTACATATTCGATTAAATAAAAATATGAGAGATAAATAAACAATTTACAAACCTTCGTTTCATAGTAAGCCCGAATAATTAGCATATAATTTAATTTTCCAAGTTGCAAGTTACTTTCAGTCAAAGTATAAAAATTTTGGTAAGAAGTTTACACGAGGATTTTATCAATGATATTATGCATAATTAATAATTATGGAATATTAATATCATGTATATGATATGTTTAATTAATTTTATCTATTTTTATATATCCTCACCTCTTGCCTTTTACACGCAACGACGAATTCGACGAACGAATGGAAGATGGGAGCAAATTGAAATTTTAGGATGTTTTGTACATATTACAGTAAACTGATATTTCCATTTAATACCTTACTAGTTAATAATGTTATTGAAAATGTATGTTATGTAAATATGTGTACAAAAACATTTAAATTTATTAACAAGTATTGAGTTAAGGAGTTTATTCTAAAGTTATTCTAGCAAATACATTTTCCGAACGTATGTGGCAAGTTGCCTTTCTTTAGCGCGCAAGTTCATTTCGATAATGCAAATTGCTTACAGTTTTTTGTTAATTTATATAATAGCAGAAACAGCTTTACACAATCTTAATGTAAAATTTATTATTTTCAAATTATAGATGGCTGTATTTATGAAAATATTGTGTTTTATACTTCGCGCTAGATGCCTAAAAATATTCCTTATAAAATATACGTAACAGTTTAAAATGAAACTAAACGCAACATTTTTTTATACGGATTGTGTATCTGTCAACTGTCATTGTTGGGGCGGCGCGGGATCGATGTTGATGTTGTAAATTGCAAGTATTTGTTATCATATAAAGTTTACCCGTCAACTAAAACAATGAATTTCGATAGAAGCCTAAAGCTGCACACATCGCAGCACACTCCTCTTAAGAAAAATCGTAAGAACATCTTAGCAAGGGAAGATACTTTAAATCTATCACCGATTCTTAACGAAACTTCCATATTCAAAAATCTGAACGATACCAGTTTGCGACAAGTATTGGATGAGTCTTCAGTGTTAGTAACTGCAGGATATGCCGGGGAAGGATTAAGTGAAGCTTTTTTTGAAATAATACAGAATAGCCGATCGAGTGCTGTTTTGGACACATTATCGAGGTTAGCTCAAGTCTGTTGCGACTCACTAGAACTAGTAGAGCCATGGAACAGGTATAACACTCAAAACTATTGGCTGGCCGAAGAGGCAAACACATGGAAACTTCTACATTGCCTGTATTCAGACTCAATGGCTGACCATCCAGATTCCTTAGGGGCTGTTCTCACCGAACCTACACTATCGCAACAAACTTTAGTCGAAGCCTTATTCCAAACTGATTCCGAAATAAGACTTCTACAGCTTCTAGTTGATTGGCTGGAAGCCACAGCGGCTTACCAAGAAGAAGCTACAAATACTGCTGCTCCCGTCATTGGTAATAATATACACTGGGGAAATACCCTACATCAATTGCTCATTGGATCCAGCTTGTTCAACAAAGAGAAGGATAAAGCAATGATAACTTGTATGGACCCAGATGCACCGAGGCGCCAGAAAAGATCAATACACACTGATGATCAGAAAGACGACAATGACCTATGCAAGAGAATATTTACAGAAGTCAGGTGTGGTAAGTTTAACGAGGCAGTTTCCTTGTGCATCAGTGCCGGTCAAGCTTGGCGAGGTGCTGTATTACAAGGGTGGAAGTTACTTCACTATTTACCCAGAGAAGATTCCGATGCTCCGCTACAAGTTACTGGCAATCCTTCAAGGGACTTGTGGAAATGGTGTTCCATAGGTATTGCTACTAACGTGTCTGAAAACATCTACTACAGAGCCACCATAGGGATTTTATGTGGGCACTTAGCAAGTACCCTGCCCGCTTGTCAAGGGAATTGGGAAGACTTGTTGTGGGCACATTTGAGAGTTCAGATTGAGGCGAGGGTTGATAAATTCTTGCATGAACACTACGCAACTGCCGAAGCAAATACCACACCTTCTGATGTATTAGAGTTGCTGCAATCAGAACTACAAGTTGAGGAACTATCTATGCAACAGATATTTAGTGCTGTCAAAGCTTTGATGGATGGTAAAAGAGAGTCAAATTATCAGACGTGTCAACGATATCTCATGCTTGGCCAAGTAAGGTCAATAATGCAAGATTGTGGAGACTGGCTTCAAAGTGCTGAAGAAAGTTTCATTAGATTTTTGGCACACTTGACTTTAATTCTGCGGCAAATGGGAAAGGATCCTCAGCATGATATCGGTGATAAAGTCCTGGAGAAATATGTATCACAGCTCATTGATGGAATCATAGATGGTTCTATTGAATGCCCCGAGCTTATTGCCTATTATACTTCAACTGTACCAACTGCGAGACAGATTACCTTGTATGCTGAACTTATGGATAAAATTCACAAAAGTGATTATAGAGAAGGCGTTGTCAAGGCAGGATTGAGTGCTGGAATGGATGTAGCCGCATCTGCCAGAGTTGCCATAAAGAAGGCCATAAGTGATATTCAGGAAGGATATGGGAACATAGATGTCACATTTACACAAACTACTGCTATCGAAAAAGACAAAACATTGATAAACAAAGTAATATTGTCCCTAGAATGGTTGTCCCTTATTGACAATCAATTGAATGAAGCTCTTTGGCTCAGCAATGCAATGGTGCGCACATTTATATTCATAGGGAACACTGATGCTGCCTTAAACTGTATAACTAATGTTAATAAAATGTACCCAGACTTTATGACAAAGGTGCCATCTACTTCTTCTGAACTAAGGGAACATTTGTGTTTGAAGTCATATTTGGAGGCATTAGAAGGTTTTGCCACTTGGTATAGACATTTCATAAGTGGACAACCAAAGGATATAGAGCCGTTAGCTCCAGACGCGTCGTTTTCAGATAAAGTTCATCATGAACAGAGAACTGCCCAGGTGGAACAACAGAGGGCTCGTTGGAAAAATGCCGTTCTTCATCAATCTCGGCATACAAAAAGTTTGTTGTACAATGTCCTGTTGTTCCCTGGGGGATGGCTGCAAGATGATAATGACAGCACTTCATCACCTAACTTCGACGATGAAGAAAAACAAGAGAGGGCTAAGCAACTAGAAACATTGAGACGTCTTTGTATACCCGAAGTTGTCATATTAATTATGAAAATTTTGCAGAGCACAAACGATGTGGAAAACCACAAAGAGGCAGTAAAGTTGAGTGACCTGATCGCTGCTGAAAATAGGTCTTTATACAAAGTTTTTACTAAGGCTAAGTTACTCGAAGTTTTGGATAGAATTAAGGAGTCATGTTTATTATTGCTGGAAAATGGAATGGATATGTTTGGATATGAGTTAAATGAATAATTAAACATCAATTTGCCTTTTTAATAAATGTTTGTACTAATAAATATGTTTTATTTCGTCTTACACCAATTTCAGTAAGTCAACAAAAATAAAGGAACTACTACACATAGTCCATTTCTAATGGAATAAATATTGTCAGCTTAAAGAGTAAATGAATTAAATCAAGTTTTACTTGTTTTGTTTTTCAACCAAAAGATATAATGAGACATAGTGAGACAAAATATATATGAAAATATATGTCAAAAATTTGAAACATTTGTTCGATACATTATGTAATAGAAGACAAGTATTAAGACCAATTTAGGTGGAATTTTTTGGTGTTTTGCACATCTCAGATTTAGCACAATTTACACTTTATGCTTTTAATATTTTATAGAAATAATTATGGTACATTAGTACGTTATATTGTTTATAGAGAGCATTTTATGCATTTATGGCACTGCAATGGGGCTCAAGTTAATTAAATCATTGCTGCATTCAGCTAATTCAGTAATAGACACTCTTCCCCGTTGTTTTATAAACTTTGCTACATCTTCAAGCTCTTTCTGTGAGATGTAAATGAATTTCCCTCGGTCATCTATAACCCCGGTTAGCTCTCCAGATGCTTGCAGGTCTGTTATTCTATCAATAGCGGCTTGAGTCTTTAGCTTGAAATGGGCAGCCAAATCTTCCAGCAACACCACCTTTTGCTCCTGTAAAATTTATGTAAGCAAATGTTTTACAATGTAAACATTCAAAAGGTCAATTTTTTAAATAATTGTATGCAACAAGGTTATGTATTTATCAAACCGATTTAAACACATACTTTTACCAGGCTTCCACAATTCACACATATGTCTCTCTGATTTTATATGCTTTTGCTCTTATTTTATTGCTTATGTATGAAAGTGAATTTGCAGCCATATCTCATCATAATTAGAGACTCATGTTCAGAAACCACAAATACCTACCTCGATAAAAATAATGCATTAATTAATACCAGTCAATAGTCATTAAGCATCACAGAGATATGTCACGGTTTCTTCTCACACATAAATAAAAAGATAAACATATGATGCTTGGGACAATTCAAAGTTCATAAAATTTAAGAAGAGATCCTTATTATAATATTTTTAGTGACTGACCTAAAACAGATTTTTCAGACGAAAGCGAATTTTACATAAATATATTTTAAAAGACTATTTTATACTGATATCTAGTATATTAACAAGACTTAAAAATTAAAATATTTATTTGCGTATACCAAAAACTGTTAAATAAAATGAAAACATAAACCATTGTAATATGTAACAATTACATTTTTTTATGTCATAAATATATATAAACTAAATAAAAAATGAAACAAAACTACATTTTTTTAAAACGAATCACAATAATTCACGAGCATTTGTGTTTTGGCCCAGCCGTATGATTTGGCTATTATTAGACCGAAACCAAAACTTAGGCTGAAACTAGAATTCTTAGCCGAAACCGAGCTTTCGGACGGTCACTAGTTGGTGCTTTCAAAAATTAACTGACCTTTGTATAATGGCCTTTTATTTTTTATAATATGAAATTCATTCATAAAATAAATAAAGACAACAAGTTAACATTGTTTCATTTTCATCTGGCTTACCTTTAAATTTAGCTTTTTTGTGTCATGTTTCCGTTCATGCAAAGCAGCAATGTATGTTTATGTAAATATTTTATTTACCCGAATGTAATCAACAAATTTCTTGAGCAAGTCCTCTTGGTCCTGTTCATCGTCTTCATCAAATCCTTCACCCTCTACAGTGAAAGCTGCTTTCAACGCATCATACTCCTCTTGTTCCTTCCGTTTACGTTCTTCCTCAGCCTTGCGTTCAGCTTCCTCAGCTAACCGCTCTTCCTCCTGTATTTTTAATTGAAATTTGTAAGTACCTCCTGTTTAGTCTATAAGGTTAGTTGGGGTAACATCAGAGCTGGGTAAAGCCATATGATTGAAATTGTAGACTAAATTGACCAAATTTTATACAATTAGCGACTCATAAACCACGCCTCTAAAATGATCTAACTGCATAATACAGCGAATTTTTATAAAGATGACCTAATTAGGCTACAATTTCAGAAAACGTGTTTACCCCAGCTCCGATGTTACCCCAACTTACCTTACTGAGTGTAGTGAATATTTATGTATAAAAAAAGTTTTATTTCTTTATTTTAAGTTACAGCAATTTTGCTATTTAAGCACCATATAAAACTATGTAATATAAATGCTCGATATTGCCTCGTGAACATGAAAAGTTGTAGTGATAAACTTAGCCTTAAAACAGATGAACCCTACTGCTTCGATACAAGCAATGTATTCGTTGAAATATCGAGCGATGCACTCTCTACTTTCTAAAACTGCTGTAGAAGCAACAATATTCTAGATATGGGTACAAAAATTTGACTGTATATTCTTAAATAATTGTACTTTCAAGATATTAATAAAAAAAAAAATGTGAAAATTCTAGATCACTGAGGCCCTTTAAATTCAAGCCTGTTTCTTTAAATTCAAAAAATTGTGTGTAAGGCTTTGTGCATGTCAATAAAAGTTTTAAGTTTAAAAATTATTATGATTAAAAACTATTGTATGATTTTACATTGTGAATTGCTCTGTAGTGATTGTAAAAGACAATCTAACCCAATCATCAATTATTGTTTATTACACCTAAGAGACGTATGTAAATTCTTTATAACCAGTGAATCCACTGTGTAGTGTACACAGTGGATTCACTGTGTACACTACACAGTGTTCACTTACCTCTTCTTTTTCTTCCTTCTTCTTTCTCTCTTGTTCTATTTCTCTATCTCTTTCCTTTTTAATTTCCCTCATGTGTTCTACAGCTTCTCGAGCTTTCTTCTTCTCCAATTTCGCTTCTAACTTGGCTCTTTTCTGTGCATAAAAATTTGATATTTAGCAGACTTAAAAAATCTTCAATGGATTAGCTATTCTAATCTATTCTAATCCAATACCCAGTTCGCAAGAATATTTTTGGTTATGAGTTTCTTTTTAATGGGAGTTTGACTACTACTACGATGACTATCTACTACGACAACTATTACTGTCTTATGAGTGCCCGATAAGCGGATTGATGCCAAATGTTGTTTTTTCATAGACTCTTAATTGGGGTCTACGTAATTTATAAAACCCCCAAGTTTTATGGATGTGACCTTATACAAGGATGATTGACACTCGGAACGTACAATCAAGTTAACATAGATGCCTGTGTGACCGGGTGTCAAACCAGGAATACTGTTTTAAACCAATATTTTCTATCTACTACGACGATCTACTACAACTATTACACTCATGAATATAAGGCACACTGAATCACAGGAGTTCAAATCAGTTACTCTGTTAAACAACATTGATTCCGATATGATGTTTTATGGAATTTACTAATATTATCCATTTCATTCTAATATTTTTTTTATCCTATTAAAACAATAACAGTTTAAAGAATGATGAATAACAAAAAAAATATAATCTGCTACTATGCTTCTAGTCATATTACCAAAATGAATCTCGAATGAATGAATGAATGAAACCTCAGAAAAGAGTGAGTACAACCCAAGTGAAGAAGTGAAAAGGGGTTCTTTTGAATCTAGACGACATGTATATTTATCCAAGTGGTGTTTTGTTGTAAAAATTTTTTAGTTGTATACTCATATGTCAAAACTATAGTATACCAAACCTTTGTATATATAAACATACCTTAGCTCCCATTTTGTCATCAATCTCTATCTTGGGAGCCTCACTTCCTGAACCCTCATCGGAGTCATCAACGGCACCGGGTTCTTCTTCTATCAAGGCTTGTTGATGTCGGGCAGCTAGGAAATAATTTTATATGTAATTTAACATCATGGAGGTGACTTTTTAAAATTCATAATTGGATTGCATGGATAGGTACGAAAGGTATTTTCAAAAAATACAGCATCGAAAACAATACAAATTATCTCCAAAGTGACCTGCAAGCCAGAAGGAATCTATGCTAATATTATAAAGCAGTAGAATTTGTTTGGTTGAATGCGCTAATCTCAGGAACTACTGGTTTGAATTTAATAGTTCTTTTTGCATTATATGTCTGTTTTTTTTTTTATATTTAGTAGCGGGTGAAACTGCGGGGCACAGCTAGTTTCTTATAAAATGGAGTTATTAATTTCCTTTGCCCTAGCAGCTTAGTGGGAGTTTAATTTACCTCCTTCTGAAAATCACATTAATATATATTGGGTCTGTTTAATGAACATACCATTAGCCCGCATGCGCGCTCTCTGGTTACGGACAGCTTGGACTCTTCCAGGGCCGCCATCTCTCTGCACCACTGCTCTGGGTTTTGCTCCAGCTGTCAGAGAATATAGTATCACAAAAAATTCCTTTAACTCCTCCATTTAATTTTTTTAAAATAAATTCTGCATAATTCTTACTTGGCTGCACTTGTGCTACTCTGAAGAAGGCGACTGTTAAAACAACTATAACTAATGCGCTTATAACAGCGGCTATAATAAAGGGATCCATGATAGACGATATGTATATAGTTAATCTACAATTTTAGCTTTATTTGTGCTCGTCGTTACTAAATATACTAATTAGAACTTGAATAGTTACGGAAGTACGTTTTTAAGGAATATAAAAATGAGAATATATTTTTGGCGAAAGTATGGTTCATTTTATAAACGTCATTTACTAAACCAAAACAACGTCATCAAAACGTCAATATCGCAATAAATTTGTGTTTCATTCTACGCAATGAACATTTTTTTTAAGTTTTGTGTATTAGTGAAATTTATGTAACATTCAATTCAATACCGTAATATAGTTAAAATTTAAAATATACATGTAAAACTAATGATATAAACAAATAAATGAGTCAAACCGTTCTCATGGAGCCATAAAACAGCCATTATTTAATACAAGTTTTATACTAATTACATGTAACTAATAAAAAATCTTTATTTTTCAGCTTTTGATTCAGCTATTATTAATTTTATAAAAAGTGTTAAGTGGATAAATCCAATATTTTAAAATATCTATTATAATACACAGGTTTTGGAACGCAACGGACAAGATAAAAAAATAGTCAATTTGGAATATTTGGATGACGTGTGTGACGTGTGTCATGTCATTGTATTTCGATTTTAGCCGATTGTTGTATTAGTTAAACACGATGTTATTTAAGTTATCCTCTCTTTTAGCTCTATTCCTAGTACTAGATGTTACATCGGCTTTATACTTTCACATAGCAGAAGGGGAGAGAAAATGTTTCATAGAGGAAATACCGGACGACACCACTGTGCTGGGTGAGAGCTTCTGCCCTTTTCATGAATACCGCCTAGTACACGTATATGACAGTTACTATAAATGTTTACATACAATTTCCAGTGAACTACAAAGTGGAACTTTATGATCCCCGGTCTGGTGGCTTCATGCCGTCTTCGCCGGGGATAGGTATGCACGTGGAGGTCCGTGACCCCAGCGACCGGGTCATTTTGTCCAGGGTCTACTCCTCCGAAGGCAGGATCTCCTTCACGTCCACGACGCCTGGTGAACATGTGATTTGCATGTACTCAAATAGCACGTCTTGGTTCAGTGGATCTCAGTTGAGGGTGAGTGACTACATTGCTTTACATTTCCCGGTGCTGGGCATGGGTATCTCCAGAGCAAGAACAGTCCAGAAAGTCCGGGGTGTACATTACCATGTTGCTTTTTGTGGTTCGGTAGATGCTACATATGAGGTTAAATTGTTATAAAGCAAGAAATGTTTACCATTTTTATGTGATGGACCTCTATAACTCTAAGCCGGCTTCTGGATCAACATATATTATTTAGGACAAATTAATTAAACAATTTTTGTATAATTAAACAATGTTTGTATACTTTTACTAATGTTCAAAATTTCAAATTATTTTAGTATATACCTTGTACAGATGTATATGAATAGAGTAAATAAGTATTATTGAGCTTAATGTTTATCAAACATTTAATCAGAGTCTGCTATTTGAATGCACTACCCATATAAATAAATAAATAACAGTTTAAAAACTTAAAAAACATTTTTTTGAAACAAGCTGAACTAAAACATCGAAAATAACTTTCTATAACTTAAAAAATTGGGCGATAAATCTTGTTATTATATAAATGCATGGTTTCAACATAATCCAATATTTCAAAGTGGGTAAAACCCACCTACAAAGATTCCGTTACATACATACATATAAACTGAGGCAATATAAAGTGTGTTAAAAAGAAGAAAACCTATGTATATTAAATTCCATTTTGTGCACACTAGATTTGCTTTTCATACACCCACTCCGATCTCAGGGCTGCTGGAAGAAATTTCATTTTGAAATAAGTAGCCCTTTGTACAATGTATTTCAAAATGTATGATTACTGTAATGTTATCGTGTACAAGAACTAATAAATAAAAAGTAAATAATAAAAAAAACCAGTACTGGTCACATTAGCTTATTCCGTCATTTATATATTTAGTAATTTAAAACAATCTGAGGCAACCATATTAGAGTAAGTATAGGTGTGTCATATAATTTATATTTACTTACCTCTGAACATCTGTACAAATATATTCAAAGCAGGCATTACTTTCTGCTCTACATTTCATGTATGTAAATTTACTACATTGTTAATTTTTTAAGGAATAATATTGGGAAAATATTGGAATTAATTGGATAATAAAGAGTATCTTATCTAGATTCATAATTTTGTCAATTAAATCTTCAGCACGAGATAAGATGTATTAATTGGCCAAAATTATATGTATAAGTATGCATAGGGATTTAAAAATAAGCACTTCACT
This sequence comes from Cecropterus dorantes dorantes, assembly GCA_018249915.1. Taxonomy (NCBI): domain Eukaryota; kingdom Metazoa; phylum Arthropoda; class Insecta; order Lepidoptera; family Hesperiidae; genus Cecropterus; species Cecropterus dorantes. The sequence continues at coordinate 27,515 of DWLI01000064.1, forward strand.
CCTCTAATATTTAATTTAGAAAGTCATTAAAAAACATATTATGAAGAAGTTTGCCTAGATATTTTTTACAATACCAGTACAATTAACTTTAAAAATATTATTGCACTTTTAATCTTTAAAGTTTTAAAATAAGTTCTTAACTCCCATATTTAAAATGTATTTTATTATAACCAATAATAATTTACACACCAAATATGGTAAATGTCAGATTCTATATTCATAAAATAATTTCAACTTTTTAATTGTTTTTTAGCAAATAAACAATTTGTATTTGAATAGCTGTAAAAATATAATATTAGGAACCCTTCTTAGAGATTTTTCTTGCAATTACTGGTAATTTCAAGAAAAATCTTTAAGAAGAGTTCTTAATATTATAAAACATGAGAAAAATACAAGTAATCATTGGCGTTCTTATACTGAAGCTATTATTGCCCATGTAATTATCAAGATGGTTAAAAAAATTACAAGGAAAAAAGACAAACCCACTGAGTTTCTTGCCGGATCTTCTCAGTTGAGGTCATCTTCCGATCCGGTGGTAGAGTAAGAAAAAAATTGTAATTGACAATTTGTAAGTGCCACCGTAGGTCTATGCAAAATAAAGATATTTAATTTTAAGGTGCTTTATTTGACAGTTTATTGTACTGATACAATGCTACATCAATTTATTCCCAGAAAACCAATGAACATTTTTATATTGCTAATAATGTTATATGTTATGTGCAATTATCTTTTATCAGGTACACCTGGACATCCAAGTGGGTGAACATGCAGTGGACTATGCAAATGTGGCTCAGAAGGACAAACTGACAGAATTACAGCTTAGAATCAGACAGCTAGTCGACCAGGTTCACCAGATCACAAAGGAACAGAGTTATCAGAGGGTAATATGATTTTTTTATATAGCAAACAAGCATGCAGTCCATCACACTTCCCTACTGCCTGTGGACATGCGCATGGTTATAGCTTTGTTAAGAGGTTCAAAGTAGTGACATAATTGAGCAAAAGCAGTACATAGTACATAGTAAAGGTGGTAGGTAGAACCAGTGTAGTTCGTCCAGGGTGGTACCACAGCCTCTGCTACGAGTATTTCCAGTGTGAAGTAGTTTTTCAACGTTGTTGGAAAGATGTGGTTGCTGGTTCACTTATATATGAGGCGACTATTTCAGTCCTCGGGAGTAACAACGCATCTGAGATCAACTTCAGAAACAACACCATGGTGTTGTATGTTCTACATGAACATGTTATAGATGTCCATGGTCGGCAGAAACCACTTACCATCAGGTGGATTGTATGCTCGTTTGCTTCTTCAAATTGATAAAAAAAAATCTAATCTGAATATTTTTGATTTGACCCTTTGCTATTGAAGAGATCTGTAATAAATAGTCTCTGAAATTTATTGGGAAAAAAAAAATGAGGCCCTCATTTTGCCAGATTTTTTCTTTTTTTTACCTCGCTAAAGGGAAGGTCCGGACCCATAATCACTCCCTCCTGTTATATATCTGTACATACCAAGAGTTTAGTCCTCGATGCACTGCTATCTCTGAAGACTAAATTGGAATGCCTTGTATAAGGTGGTGTTGCCTTTGTAAGTCCAACCATGAAGGATTCTACCACATTTACAATGATTATTGATTGGGTTCATAAAATAAGATTAAGTATCAACAACCAGGTATAACTAAACTCCTTTGCATTATGACAATTAATTGATTTTTCTTGTAATTATTGAATAAATAATTTTATTTATGGATTATGGTATTTTTTTATTTATTGTATATGGTATTTTATAGTCTATGGCCTTCATTTCATTAATATTCTTACACGGTTAGGGGAACTAGCCATGGTTGATATGCCTCAAATATGTATAACATACATACAAAAGGCTAACGCCTTTTCACACTTCAAACAAGAACACACTGGTTCCGTTACTGGTGTTATTGTTATGTAGCAGAAATAGGAATAAGGTTTTTCAGAGGATTTAATGGAAAGAAGATTTACCTACATACTGATTTGGACTTAATGTTTCAGCATCGGGAAGAACGCTTCAGACAAACATCAGAGAGCACTAACCAGCGTGTCTTGTGGTGGAGTCTCCTTCAAACTGGAGTGTTAGTCGGTATCGGCTACTGGCAGATGAGACATCTCAAGAGTTTCTTTGAGGCTAAAAAACTAGTTTAAAACAACAATACTTAGTTTCACATTATTAATTATATAGTTTACCTGTGTTAATTTATAACAAGCATCATCGTTAAATTTCACAACTTTTTCAACATCTTTTGTAAAATATGATCTGTATTTTTCAATAAAAACATCTCTTAAAATTGATATCGTCATTTATTGGTCCTGTTAGTAATAATGTTTTTATTGCTGTACAATATATTACACTAAATGCTTTACATTAGGTGAAAGTATAGCTTATACAAGTACATATTTAGAGCACCAGTTTTCTGTAGCACATCTATTAACTAATTTTTGTTGTTACATTTTATAATGGCTATTTTATCTTTATTGCTATTAGTGTCCGACCGAAAATTCGACTTCAGTCAAAATCACCTTCGACGAAAACTTCAGCTTCAGCAAAATTGGGTCGAAGTTTTAGCTGAAGTCGAAGGTTCTAGCAAACACCTAAATTGAAGTAACTATAACGAATACACAATACCGCGATAATGATTTTAGGGTAGGTGAAATCTCCATTGTGGGCTAGCGGCGCCAATAGTGAATGAAAGTTATATTATTCGAACTGTTATCATTTTCATAAAGTTGCTAAGATATTTTAATAAGTTCTAGAAATTATTTATATCCAATCAACATAGAACATCTACAAAAAAAATCGTTAACCAAATCTGTCTTAGCCAATTTAGATCTAAATTTCTTATGGTTTTTGAACCTTTGGCTTGGCCAAAAATCTACCTTCGGTCTGACACTGCTATTTATATATGTATAATTTGTTTTAACCTTCACATAAGGTTTTAAAATTTGTTAATGAGATTAGTGCTAATGGTAGTGAGAGTAATAAGGTAATTAAAAAATCCTTATTAACAATAAGGAATTTTTAATTTCCATATTACAAGTTGTACACAAATAATAATTTATTTTTAAGGCATCCTTTTAAGTTAATATAATACCTATGCCAGGGTGCCCCTCTCTTCTGTAGCTTACAAATTTTAAAACTAATGAACATTTGTAATGAAAATTACCTATATACTACGCTCCCAAGCCTTTTTTTAGGAGAGATGAATATATATAAAAGATTTAACATTATCCAACAATTGGAATGTTCAATCTACTTAAGCTATATTCAATATAATCACAAGATTTATTAAATTGAAAAAGTGCATTTAAAAGTCATAAAATGTTCAACTATTTTTTTAAATGTCCATTTACTTACTTATAGAATTCCATACAGTCAAACATAAATTTACATATCTATGACCTAGGCAAAAAGCAATAAATATGAACATTAAAAACATAGGCCGGCTAGCCTAAAAAAGTTTCAAAAGGTGTTCTTTAGACAGAACACACTAATAATGCAAATAGTGCTCACAATTTCATAATTCAAATGTGCAATTACAGTTCTTAATTACTCAATTAATTACAATCTAGTTGTCTACATTTTTAATCACTGGAAAGACATTTTTGTACTATAAGTAAATTGCTCCATTCGATAAGATCACAGCATGAGACTTTTTTTTATTAATAGAAGTAGTCACTTACATAGTTTACTTGATATTAAAGACTTAAGCCTTTTAATATCAAGTAAGTTATCTTAGAGTAATTATAATGTATAGAATTAGCCTACTAGGCTTGAATGAATTGAATTTTAATATGCAATATTAATTTTTATTTACTTAATGCCATAATTATGTGCAGTATTGATTTAGGTACATGTAATTTGAAATTTTAATAATAAATATTGTAATTGTGGCAAAGTGCTGTAAACATTTGTAGTTTTATAAGTAGTATATGTAAAATGTATAGTAAATCTACTAGTAGTATTGTAGAATAGAGTACTAATAAATAATTACCCTGAGGACAACCTGAAATAAACTTCAAAAAAAGAACTATATGAAATCGGTCCCCAATGTATCACTGCTCATGAGGAATAAGTTGGTATGCCTTATTTATTAGTAGTTAAACAAACATTAATTAGCTGCCTTAATTCTAAATATATTGTCCATGCACTTAATAAACAGACTTGGGTTAGCTTTAGGAAATGGCACTAGTAACTCGAAATCAACAGTTTCTAGCGTATTTTCTAGAGTATCACAGGTGCAGTAGTACAAATGGCCGTCCACTTGTAGCTTCTCAGCTAGTTCTAATTGGTGGTTGTCCATAAGATCTTCGTTTACGACGACTAAGAGAGGTTTGTTCGCTCCGAGCGCTTCTAAACAACTACCAGCGCCAGCGTGGCTTATCACTAAATCAGCGCTTTCTATATCTGCCTTTAGTGACTTCTTAAAACGGTATAAACAAAGTTTAACTCCTTCCTTCTCATAATCTCCCGGTTCTGTGTCGCTGTTACCGATTTGAAAGGTTATCTCTTTGCAGCCTATTTTCTTTAAAGTCTGCAGCACTGAAGGCATTATAATATATTCACAGAGCAAATCAAATCGGGTTGTACCGACTGTTATAAATATTTTCTTGTACTCTTGGGGCATTTTGTTTACTTGTCTGATTCGTGTTACGTTTGACAGTCTTCACGCAATGTCAAGTGTCATGTTATACATAAATTGTATTAAAACTATAAAAGTCAAATCAATAGCAAATATACAGCCAAGTACGAGTAATGATAAAACGTTAAGTATATTGTAAATAAAAAATATTCTCTGCCCCTCTATAAAGAATATTGTATACTCGTACATTCGAGTAATATAAATACGTTCATATGTAATTCAAGGTTATCTGTACTGTACTTGACTTGAATTCAGTATACCGCATAGGACCAGTGTGGTGGAATGGAAGTACCTTTTAAAAAAGACTTATTGGCGGATCTTAAACCCCCTCTCCAATTATATACGCTAATATATAAGTTAACTCCTTACCTTCAAGATGGCGGCAAGATTAAAAAAAATAGAAGGATTCAAGCCCTCTGTACCTCGGTCTCAAATGTAATATAGGCATCAAATGCAACATAGACATTCTTCTTATTCAAATACCTTAATAATTATTTGAAAGCCTACCTTCGACTGGTCAAGTTCCCCAAGTTTCATACACTGAAATTAGACAAGTTACTAGACTAAATCATGATCATTGAGCTTAATGATCATATTTAATTTAATTTATTAGATATATCGCTTTATAAAATGTGAAGGATTTTTTTTTCTGGTCGACATTACTAATTTTTATGGCATAAAAACACAATTATCGTTAACAAGGTAGCACAATGCACAACAAATCACTAATTCGCCACGCATGCGTTGCTTGTAATTATCGTTATTTTTTAATGATACCTGACCTTTTCATTGAAGATGGTATAATCAGGATGTTTATTTTCAACAAATGATTTTATCTTTTACAGAAACGTTTTGTCTTTAAGCGGACACTGGACTGTTAGTATAGGCAATAGTTAGATCTCGGAAACTACTGAACATAACGTTTTCAAATTTTTATAGGCCTCGTGACTGAAACAGTATTACATACCACATTTCATATCATTATGTTAAGAGATAACAAAGTTATGATAGAGGGAAGAATACGCTGAAACATTTCGTGTAAATGCGCTTT
>DWLI01000065.1:0-33109 GCA_018249915.1 Cecropterus dorantes dorantes
GATTCTACAAATTGATTAGATTTACATAATGTTCTAAAACTTTCATCTGATGGTGTTTAATTCTACGAATGCCTTTACAGCTATGTATGAGAGCTTTAGTATTTTAGAACTTTTAATATGTGGCAGATAATTATATTAATAAGTGAGATTCATTGAAGTTTAGTGTACATTAAGAGTAGATACGCTGAGGGGACACCGAAAATGGCAGCAAAATTATTTATCTACCAATCGAAGATAGTAAAGAGTGTGATAATAAAAAGTAATAGTAACTAAGACTTATGTTATTGTATTCTAAATATCTTACTAAAAAAAAATTACATAAACCTACAGGGTAATTTGCAAATAGTTACAATATTTTTCTTACACTACCACCGGAGCGAAATACGACCACATTTGTGAAGATCGGGCGTGAAGCTCGGTAGGTTTGTCTTTTTCTTTGTAATTAATTCATTGGCATGTATATATTTTTGAACTTGTAAGTTTTACATTTTTTATACTTTTATATCAATCTTTGTCGATATATGTATGACGAAATGTTTTTGACCAACTACTACGTAAAATAGTAAAAATATAAAACTCCCATAGTATTTACACACTATAAACATAGTACAGAAACAAACATTAATATTCTAATTCTAAGTGTACAGGTAGAGTGAGACGTTAAAATTAGTGTCAATACACACTGTGTCCTATGTCTCGTGGTACGGTGAAAATTCCTGACCAGGTGTAATATTTTAATTTAAATTAGTATATGCTATTAGAATTTCGAAGCTTCATCCTAAATCAATCTGATAAGTCTTAGCGCAGCATCCATACCATCTGATCATAAGTGGTCATTGCTATCCATGGACATTTGTAATCAACTCCAGATGAGAATTCTACCTGACGTCAACCATAGGTGTGTCTTATCCGGCATGATTAAGGTACCTCGGATAAGTTTGTATCCTAGAGCAAATAGATCAGATCTCAGTACCGCTTAACATTACTGGTATAAGTTAGAAATGGGTGGCTGGTAGCTGGTGACATGGTGGATGGGTTACCTTAACATCAAGGAAAGAGTACCTTAAGAATTTGGGCTGCATTGAGACCACACCAGGACGCACGGTAGTGAGTGTGGACACTAAATCGAGCGCGTAAAAGTGGGTGCTAACACAATTGTTCCGGAACCGCTTATATCGGTAGCGTTAAATGGTAGCGTAGGGTGACCATAAAAGTAAATTTAGAATATTTTATCGTACCTCAAAATAGTCTTATTCTTTTGGTAATAATATTAATGTTATAATCATATATTATCGGTATTCATGTGTAAAGGATTTCCTCTGAGAAGGATACTTTTCAGTTTCTTAAAAAATATTGGGTTGAGTAAGAAATACGAGCCTCTTTCCATAGCTAAGGAAAGATTAAACAAATCTCAGAGTGAATAAGTTACTAGGCTGTGTTTTGAATATCATAAAACAACAGTGGCCATTAAGATATATAAACTACCATTATAATACCTACCATAACTTATTTTTCAATGAATTTCTGTATTTTTATATAAGATTGAAATAGCGAACGACGTGCAGTCCATCTCATGGTTAGTAGTCACTGCTCACAAACGTCTGTAACCACCTTAATTAATAACAAAAGTTCTTTCTGAAGTCCATCACAGATGCGTTGCTACTGAGGACAAAACGGTCGTCTCATATACGTATAAATATGGCATAAGAAAGTATCAACCGAGCATGCAGTCCAATGCGGTCACAGCCGCCGATGGTCATTTGTAAGCAACCTTATATAGAACAAGAGTTCTATCTGAAGTCGACCACAGATGCGTTGCTACTCCCGAGGAGTACGATGCTCGCCTCATATATAGCGAAGCCAACCAGACCTTTCCAATGAAACGCAACTGCTTCACGCTAGAAACAGGTGTAGATACTTCCCGAGTCGAACTACATTGGTTCTGCCACCTGTTGAAAAATCCTATATTTTCAAATGTTTGGTCAACCCCGCCCGCGTGTGGCGTCGCGACCAACAAAAGCCGCTAACACGCCGCTATCAATCCGGCGGCCACATCTCGACGTGCTAATTTAGAAACCAGACTTTCCCCGCTTTGTTTGTTGATCATTATCAGTCTGTGGCTCCGATATTGTATCGATTGTGTGTAATGGATGTGAATTGTCACTTTTATCCATACGTATATTTTAAGCATCTTTTTAACTATTTTAGCACTTAAGAAATTAACACTTTTATTGAATTGAAATACTTGATGGATGGATTGATACTGCCTTTGGTTTGTGTGGTTGACTTTAAACATATCTTAGTACGACTAGAATGAATTCCAAATAGGATTTCAGTCATAATTAAGGGTGACCACAAGTGCGTTGCTACTCCTGAGGCTTCGAAACGCCTTCTTCCTATATTTGTCTTTGTTTTATCTAATCCTTTACCGAACGTTTATAAATGCGAAAGTTTGTGAGGACGTATGCGTGTTTGTACTCTTTCACGCAAAAACTACTGATTGAATATCGATGAAATTCGGCACACAGATACTTTACGACATGGACTTATCTTAGTATCTTAGGAAATTGGTAGTATCTCAGAATCTCATAAAAATAAATGTAGTCCATAATAAAAGGCCGAATAATTGACAAGTTATATCGTATTCTCCCTCGTATACGGTTCACAAAAAAGCAATCAAGATGGGAACATATTCTGCCGTATTCTTTATCAATACAAATACCGCAGATAATTTACATATACTCGCCGTGGATTCATCCCGTCTATTAACGGGGTAGTAACTTGGGATCTTTTGTACGTTTTGGTGCTAACTGTACTGAATGGCGGGTATTGTTGCGCTTAAAGTTAGACTCGGTGTAGGTGTGTGGCCTAGTGTAGAGCTGGACGAGATTATATTGATGTAGGTGGTGTTGATTGGAAACTTTTTATAATAAGTACAAAAGAAACATGCAGCCTAAGGTACCGTTATCAGCCCGGAAGATTAGACTCCTGAAGGCTAAGTTGGGACGTCCTGAATAATTATGTCTTCCTTAATACATTTTTCAAACTAGAATACAGTAGCGCTTAACACTGCTATTTAGACAGAAAAAATATCTGAGTGTCCTCGGTACCAACTAACAAAACGTTCTATCACGCTCGAACGGTACTAAAACTGAAAAATGGATTGAGTAAGGAGCAAAATAGAAAAGAAAAGGATGGTGGTAATAAATTTAAAAATATAAAAAATGTAGGGTATAAAAAGAAGCGTGCACTCCTATTGCATTTTAGAAAAGTATGAAAGAACATTTATCTTACTTCAACCTTAATTTACTAACCGAATATCTTATTTTAGTCTACGAAACTCATTACAAATTGTACCAGAATACAAGCGATGCTAAGCACAACACTGCAAATTTTAAATTAAAGTAAGTCAGAGGCCTACAGTAAAATGCTATCCACCATACATACACAATATATAAATAAATAGTAAATGATGGATAAGCCTTCCTACTTACTTTTAAACATTTGTTATGACTTTTCTTAAACCACTGTTACATACGCAGAAACTTAAAAATAAGAAGATTAAAACATTTAAGAAACGGATACAAAACCTAACCACGGCTTTTATAATTTAATCCATTTAATCCTGTTATTTTTACACCGAAATGCTAAGAGTGAGTTTTAAATTTTGGAAGTCATAAATCAGTCAACCCTTGTCACAGATTATAAAAGATTAACAGATAGTCTTTGTTTTTGCTAAACGCGTATTATCTTGTTCGCGCCCCTGTCATTGTGGTTATTTTTAGACTATAAATTATTCATAAATATTCTAATATATTTATAATAATATGTTGTTTAAAAGATCAGATAGTAACCAATGATGTTAATTATATTACATAAAGTGTATATTGTGTAAGGTATATATGACCGCATAAAAGCGTATACGCTGTAACCGACGTAACGATAATTTTCCACTAGAGCTGAAAACTTTCTAGATTTCAGCAATTTTCTGGTCCTTAAAATAATTATTTTAATTCTAACAATGTACATTTTTCTTAATAATCTTAAAGTAACGGGATTCAAATTATTAGACGCATGTAAGATTATAAAGTATTTCTAAAAATCACAAAACAATTACAAAAAGGGCGCTACCACTAAACAATGTTAAACCACTGTGCTCTGGCTCAAAGGCAACTTTTTGTCATTTTCAGACGATTTAAATTATTTATTTTTATGTTTACCTAACCGGAGACTGAACTTGGAGTTACCCGAATAACCACTATACTACGCAGGTCGCGAGATAAAACATACAATTACTTTTTATTCATATTATTATAGAATTCTGTTAACATTCTTTTATAATCTGCGTTATTTTATTATCTGCGCTATTTCATTCGATCTTTAAACTAACATCACTTTCTTTTCAGGTATGGCGGTCAACAAAACTTTTGTTTGCCGATCGGATGGTAAGATAAAGAATAACAAGAGATAAAAATGTTCCAGAAGAAGTTTAAATGCATTGAAAAACTGTTATTAGCCTCGCGATTCCTAATAGGGATGGGCGGCTCTTTTGCTCGCCACTGCATACTCCTAAACGAAATAACTAATGTCAGTTGCCTCAGAAACTGGTCTCTATGTTTTGCTAGATAGGGATGGAAGTTGTATGATGTGGATGGTGTGGATAGTTTTATTAGTTATGAGGCAGGGTCACCGTGAGGTCGCGCGCAGTCCATAGAATTATGCCCCAATTGTTTTTCGTTCGCGCGATTGCGAGTTATTGCTTAGGCCCTGTACGCATCGTCCCTACGTACCATTTACCGTTAATGTATTGTTTCTCTATGAATATTAGTGGGATTATCCATTTTGCAAGTGTGTGCCCAGAAATTGATGAACAATAAAGGGCTTTCTACTTTTTCTTGCGTTGTGTGTGTTATAGACAAAGGCAAATACGCAAACGCGGCGTCAAAGTAATATCTATATTTATCATTTAGATATATGTCGGACCGAGATGGAACCTGCGTGTCAGACGGGTATGGTGTTCTCTCTGCAATGCAGATCGTGTAACCTATATTTTTTCCAAAGATTTGGGTATTGCCTAGTCGAATGAGCTTAGGGATATCCATACTAGTAACACTTACCTGTTTTAACTAACTAATACAATAACCTGTTTTAACACTAAACTTTAGACATATTTTGTCACACATCTATCTGTAAGAATTTTTCTATATTTTTTTTTCAAATTTATCCTTATTGCAACTTAGACCTAATGTCGTCTATACACACCATGACGGACAGTGCATACAAAGCTTTACAATACCTTTTTTTACAAACAATTGTCTGGATCGAAAATCGATTTTGCTTTACGACCATCGAATGAGGTGTGAAGCGATATCGACACGTACCCGTTCGATTCCCGTTACGTCATCGCATTCCTGGATTCACTGCAAAGACTATTGCTCAATAAATTCTCTATTTCCTAATTAGAAATTATTGCGATGGAAACTTTTATGTATGAAATAGAAATTTATTGTCTTGCCACGGTAATGCCCAAATGCATTAAAGTTGAACTTGCTTTCTGTAACCTGTAATAGGCTATAAAGTGATCACTATGGGAAATGGGATTCTGATCATTAAATTAATAATTATTTTGAAAGGTATTTTTTCCACAAAAATGCAAAGCAAGCATATATATTGAAAAAATCAAAATTAGGAGATCTTTATGTTTTAAAGATCTCCTAATTTTGATTTTTTCACTATTTATGTATTTTGGACTACGAATTTTCATCATCATCATCATCAATCCATTATTGTCTCACTGCTGGGCACGGGTCTTCTCTCAAATGAGAGAGTTTTAGGTCATAGTCCACGGCGCTAGCCAAGTGCGAATTGGTAGACTTCACACACTTTTGACAAGTTTTAATTAATACGACCGTCAGTCTCATCATCAGGAAAAATCAGTGGTGCATGCCTGGGACTGTACCTGGACCCTCAATTCACAGGCCGAGTTTCAACCATTAGGCTGTTAACTGTCAAATCAAATAACAATAAATAATAACTTCACTTATAAAACAAACAATTCAAATGTCAATTTCAACAATGTTAAATAGGTGTTATACCATCGCGTGACTTCGAAGACTTTAGATTGAGCGATTTGTAATCGAGCCTTAATTATGTTTAAATAAATGGCAATTATAATTAAATAAAAGTTAAACTGTAATCAAGACGTAATCGTAATAATTGTACAATTGCTTTTTAACCCGCGGCGTGGTTTAATATCAACAGAGGAATGAATGATGAGCTTTACTGATTCGATGGCTAATGGGAGTAAGTTGCTCGTTGTCTTTGGGATAAATCGTGGGTAGGAGATTTCATATGAAATTTGCATTTTCGTGGAAATTACTAAATTGTGTTCGCATTTTGGGGAGGTTCTTAAAGCGCGCTTGTTACAAGAACGTAACATGTTTGTCTTTTTCTGGCACAAAATTGACACTTTTTAATTCGCGAGTTAATATACTACGTTATTAGGTACAGTTTTAACTATGCAACTAATTGTGTTAATATTTTTTGTCTCACTGTACGGCTTTTATCGCTGCTTGGCACAAAAAAAAATGTATAAAATCGAACCGCTCTTGACTATATTAGTGAAATATGGTTTTAACTCAGTCTAAGATCTGTGTCCAACAGGGGCACAATAAAAGGATGATTAAAATATTAAATGAGCATACGCATCATATATTATCACTGCAAACAATGGGTATTATCAAATCCAGATAATATTAAAATCGGACCTAATTTCGGCCAGACATACCCCTAATGTATATTTCTGCCATGCCATGTTCCAAGTTTAGAATGATAAAATTGAACATACAAACATTTTATCATTTCAAACATTATAAGACCTAAATACAAAAAACTAGCCACTAAACTAATACAAGAAATGTTTGTTTGTCTGTTATTAAAATATGAACATTAATTACACGTTACGTGCTGGGCGAGCCCTTTTTAATTTACTCTGATGTTTGCTCTCGGTTTTATTACCTTGCTTTAATTACGACTATTCAAATTACCGTTAAATTGAATAACGTTGTTCATACATGGCTATTAGTGTTCCATAGAATTTAAAACCAATAGAAATGCCTACACTTTTTATATAGGTATTACTTATAAGGTTTCCTACTAAAGTACCACCGAATCCAATCATACTGTTTTTGTTACTTTATCTCTGAAGTCTATAGGCATATTATACATATTGAATAATATTACAGTAATAATCGAGCATATATTTTACCTAACAGAGACCTCTACCATGCATATCCATCTGTAAGTAACTTCAGATAAGAGTCTTACCCGAGATACCCAGACCCTATTGCTATAAAGCGAACCACGAAGGGTTAGAACCATTGAACTAAACTCTATTTTTTGATAGTCTAAGAATATTATAAGTCCCTTTTCTGTATGCATGTGCGCATAAAACATAGTCTAACTGACACAGCACCGACCTATAGGCTAGAAATATGTCTAATAGTGTACGTCGAAGCGAACCGAAACTACATCTAACGAACTAATCTACTTCTAAGCTTCTAACATTAAAATCCATTTCTAAATATTATTACATCTGCACACGAAACGAAAACGATTTGTAAGGAACTTTTTATGTTGCACGAAGGCTGCGACTTGATCCTTATTTGTAACGAATAACGCTGATAATTGCGTAATTTCTAAGTAAAGGTGTTTCTAGGCTACTTGAATAAAGTTATCACGAATCAGTTATGTTTCATAATAATTTTAGTACTAATATTAGGCGAATAAACTAGATCTTTACCTGTAACTTTGCAAAATACTACTTATAGATAAAATGGTTTAAGTCTAGTTTAAACGAAGGATAATATAATCACAACTTTCTTAAAAATTTAGAACACACATATGTACTTACTGTATTAAATTAATGAATTAGGAAGTTAAGCGGAATTATACAATTTATTTCCAAAGTATGAGTAGCTAAAAATGCAGCCTTTACAAAAAATAATTAGCTTTAAAATTGATAAAAACCATATAATGTTATTGTTAAAATATTTATATTTTGTCATCTTTACGTGTAAGACCCAAAAAACACTAAATTTATAGTTTCTTAAAATTATATAGAAACTATTTACATAATAATTTTCATAACAAATTTTGCACGTTAAAATTTTATTTGATGTCATAGTTTTAACACACCTCTTTTGTTCACAAGTTGACAAAACATTATTTTTCTTTAAAAAAAATCATCTCCATGTGGACTTAATTTTATCAGTACTTCCTAATTCCACCAACCGATTTCCTTGACGAATATGTTACATTTTGAGCGGTTTCTAAGAATTACCAACAAATGTGCACGCTCAGGCACTTTCATTCTTACCGTATCGCCCGGCCGGTCCATTGCAAAATCTATAATAACCTCATTTCGTTCAACACGTAATAAAGAAATGCGCCTCATCTCACATCTGACCCACACCAATCCAGACCTTACGCATCCCAAAATAAGAATACAATCACAAAATAGACACCCATTTGAAGAATTAAGCTATGTATATTACAAGTGTAATATCATCGTTGGATAGCGGCGCCTTAGGCATTTTGCACGATCAATATGCCATCTCTTTCACACATACGGTTATTGATATGACTATCTCTTTCATTCAAACTTTCGCGTTGTCATTTTTGCAAATTGACCTTTGATCCTGAAATATAGAGATTACGTTGCAAATGAATTGCAAGGCTCTATATCTGGCTGTCTGCTGCGATCACATTCTGGGCCGTTCTGTCAATGAGTTTTATTTTTATGTCTGGATCAAAAAGGTGTATTCTATATCGATTTTGGTAACTAATGTAACTGACAAGCGATCGAATAAATTTATACATCGAAACCATAGTTGTGCTTTGCCAAATTATTTTTGATAATTTATTTTCAAATTTGTGAGATGATAACGGCGAATTAACATGAAAAGGTAACATGTTTTGGCATTGCAAAGGAATTTCTATGCAACTATAGAACAAAAATTATATCTGAAGTCGCTCACAGACGCATTGCTACTCTCGAAGCCTAAGATGGTCGCTGGTATACAAGTGAGAATTATATTTACTCGTATAGTTCATAAAGATATCGTACACAAACACACATTATTTAATTCGTTTACCATAACAACCTACCTAAACACATTTCTCTTCCGCACTACTGTTTTCCTTAATATTTCAAGCAATAATCCTTAACACAAACTGAACTGACTAGTTAAATAGCGCGGAATTACATCATAAAGTACTGGATTATGAGTAATCGTCATATTTTGCGAGAACTGCATCTGTTCCCACGGTCGGGCACCCACGCCCACTTATAACAACTAACACTATTCTAGTTCCTGCAGAATTCAATATTATATTCCATGTAATGTAGTGAGCATTGAGCAACTTTCGAATGATCTAGATATGTATAAATACATGAATCGTATGTGTATTTGTGAGAAAGTTGTTTTATATTATCCACGCAGATTGTTTTTTTTATAATATAGATAGAATGAATGAGCGTTCAGTCCATCTAATTAGTAAGTATTTACAGGCCTTAAACACGCATAAGCTCAATATAGGACAGAGGATCTATTTGAAGCCGATCAGAAATGATTTGCTATTCTAGAGGAT
Organism: Cecropterus dorantes dorantes; assembly: GCA_018249915.1. Taxonomy (NCBI): domain Eukaryota; kingdom Metazoa; phylum Arthropoda; class Insecta; order Lepidoptera; family Hesperiidae; genus Cecropterus; species Cecropterus dorantes. The sequence continues at coordinate 9,652 of DWLI01000065.1, forward strand.
TGAGAAGATCGAATCATATACATATGTATACATCAGCTTACATTCACAAACTGCCACAAAGAACTTCACGCTAAAATAATATAGCATACAACTATATCAGCAAAATTTAAAAATTCTGACTCATTGAAACATTCAACTTTAAACGTATACTCAACTTAAAACGTATACTCAACTACCCAAAAGCTGAAAGCCTCATAGTTATCTATAATACTCCTTACCAACTTTAAGGCTCCTTTTTTACAAAAAGTGATAATCCGATTTTAAAACGCAATGCAACATAAAATAGCCATGTCTACTGGGATTCTGTTTAATTACAGCCAGTTACGACCGTATGCCGTATCTGGTTTATTTATATCTTTATAGGTTTTTATCTTGAAATATCATCTGTCCGTGCGTCTATTACTGTTCAGATAAGCGGCGTTAAGTTTAGACTGAGATAGAAGTAAAGCCAGGGGCTAATGTATATTAATAATACATTATTAATAGGTACGATTGATATTAATAGATAGTTAATCTCGGCTACTTTGTTTAGCCACCGACTGCATCAATCAACAATGGATCAATGCAGTTTACTCCAGGACTCTCATATTGAAGAGAGACCCTGTCATCTTTGTTCTTTGTTGTTTGGAAGGTGGACGAACCCTTTGAGCAACTCCGAAGCCACCACCTTGAGACCTTTTCCTGTCTAATAGCAGCTGTGTTACTAGTTTGAGAGATATGGGAAGAGGGACATGTTTATTTAAGGCGATCCAGCTTAGTCCCCAGGAATGGCAACGCATCTTTAGTTTACCAAGTGGAGTAAGATTGATTTTAGTAAGGCTTGGTTACATATATCTATGGGCACCAGTGACTGCTTACTATTAGGTGGACTGAATGTTTGGTAGTTACTTCTATGTAAATAAAGGAAAAACGTTGTTAACGCCAGGTTGATTTGTCCTTACATTACTTTGGTGCTGATTAAATGTTAAAACATGTAATGTAGTATATATGGTATGATATATCTAAAGATCTGCACAATTTTATTGTTTTTTCATACAAAATACAGACGAATTTTATATTAATCATTGCTCGGTATAGCCAAAAACGAAAAAAATACCAAGAGTGTAAATTACCAAAAATAAAAACAATGATTGCGGACAAGACAAACTCATACTAAGGAGACTTGACGACATCTAGTACATAGGATTCGAACCTCATACCCAATACGAAATTGCATAAGCTACTAAACTATCATTACCTTTAGATCTGAATCAGTTCTGGTGTTAACTGCATGCTCGATTTCTCCACGTAGCAAAAACTATTTGCATGTGTATAGTTGCGCTAAACTACTTTGTCGGGCTGTGAAGTTTTCCCAAGAGCTCTCTTCCCGTCATACGTCGTGTTAAAGACCACGATATTAAATACCCATATCAATAATTCAGACAACATCGTGTGGGAATCGTTCTAGCGTTCTAACTCGCATCTTTATCTTTATTTTCCGAGTAATAGATAAATGCTAATTACAGAGATAACCTAATGAACTTTTAAGCATATCGATATGTTTCCTGACACTAAGAATATATCAGTTTTATATTCATTCACCTCAATACTTTTCAAACTTAACTACAGTATGAAATATACTCTTCATATTGATAATGCAACTCACTATATCAAATGTTGTACAATCCAAGACAGTAAAACCTTTCGTATTTACTTCTTAAACGGCTCCATAAAATTTAAATTAGATTAATTAAAATCAGAACAGAATAAAATCAAGAAATAAAAGGTTTCCAAATGAGAAAAATCAAACGTGTGATCATCTAAAAATTATGACATTACGGGAGGTCAAAATCAAACAATCAATCAATACAAATTGATTAAAATCACTAAACAATACAACCGAGCAAGAGCCCCATCTCCTTTCACATTTCCTACGGTGCTGAAACACAGTTATTTAAGTCAACAATTGCCCTAAGTACTCCCAGAAGTCTCAATCACGTTAGTTTAGATTCCCATACACCAGCATTAGACGTGTGCCCGTCGTGGCCCATTACCTCGCCACGAACCGCTCGGAGCGGCCCGGCTTTCCCACCTACAAACGCCAAAGCCGATATTTGTTTATAGTTTTCGTCTATGATAAATTGTTCAACAGAATTGTGCGGTTCGAAGGACCAACTTTCATATTTATTTATTTTTTTTAATATGGCATTATTGTTGGATTAAATAATAAATCTAAACTACTCAAACTATATTTAAATATCAACGTAATATTTTGTATTTACAATTATTAACAAAGTTCAAAGAAAAGACTTCAACGCAGAGAGATAACGCATTTTAGTATGCACTTAACAATAATTACTACACTATTAAGAAACATACGTAAACGTACACATTTACACAAAACGGAAGTATTTAAACACAAAATTTATTCTTCACGAACGGTATAAATATATCCATCTAATTTTGTTGTTTGCAAACATCCTTACGCCAAACCAGTTCTAATCCGGGATGAAGAAGCAACTGTAAAATAATGAAAAATATTCGTCGCATGCATAGAGCACAGTAATAAAGATCGCATCAGGTTATAAATACTCGATATTATTTGATCGCTGCCGATCCGACGCGATGATTGCCGATGTTTGCCGATCACTATCGCGATATTTTTCATTTTAAAAGCCGGTAGCGCAAGGCTGCAAATTGTTAAGCGGTTAACACGCGCTGTTTTTTCTGCGTAGTGTATTAAGTTGGCAGATTTTCGGATGCTACGCACGTGTCTTTAAATATTATGGGAGGATTAATGACTAAAACTTAAATTTTAAATGTATTTGGTATTTAATTTTTTTTCGTTTTGTGTAAATAAAACAGTAGATATATATTATTATTTAAATCAATAAATAATGTAGATTTCAAATGAAATATAATAAAAGTAGTTTGTAGTTACTTATCCATATCAATAGACAGACAGAATATTCCAACTAATGACGACCCGTGTGGCGGAGCGATCACCATACTGGTCTGATGCGCAGAGAGTTCCGGGTTCGATTCTCAGCCTGACAGACGTTTGAATGATGAATTTAGATATCTGTTCTGGGTCTGGGTGTTTGTGTATTCGTCTTTGTGTGTCCATGGCACCCGCGGCACAGGAGAAAATACTCGTATAGAAAGCGTGCATATGTTAAAGTTCTGAAAATAATGTCTACACGTAACAAAGTACTAAGTCTTAATTATAAACCCAATCAAAGGTATCGCGGCTAACCTCTGCGCCCTCTTCCAATTAATGGTTACGTTTTCGTCAGACGGGATAATAGTTGCATAAGCTGTGGAATTGAATCGCATTATGTCAAAGACAAAGAATGAAAAATTATTTGATGAATTGAAATTATTATTCCAACAATTTAACTGGTTCTTATCTAATATTTTAGCAGTCCAAAAATATTTTTACTTTTAATGATATCGGCCTATTGCTAGTTTCTGTTTAGAAATTTAGGTGTAAAAAGCTATTCAGTCCTCGCCAAATCCAATTTGTATACAAAATAATGGGTATAAAAATGTGTGTATCACTTCAAGGAGTCACAGAAATATATATACAGGCCCGAGTGTTCTTGAAATAAAGTATTCATAGGTCTGTAAAGTCTACCGATTTGTATTTGACCAGAAAATTGGAGCATATTTTAAAGCCCCTATCACTCTTAAGAGAGGCCCGTGCCCGTGACAGTGAGACAATAATGGGTCATGGATATTTTGGCCTGCCGTGAGATAATGACAACAATTTAATATCCACTAACAAATCAGTGTTTATTAACATATATCAAGAACATTATAAAGCCACAGTAACCCAAAAATAAAAGAAACTAAGAACAGATGTCCCATCAAGAAATTTATAGGAGCTCTGAGTCCTTAAATAAATAAATCCGAATAAAACATAGGGAATAACTATTAGTACACGATTTCGGAGATCGTATCGAAACTTCCAACTGGGACAAACAACGCACTGCGATTCCCTGAAACCCTTCAATGTTAAAACTTAGACCGTAATCGAAAAACTAACTTGGCTGGACAAAATAAGATTCGATTTTGAGGTGCAGCACAACGCCACCCGCTGCGCCCGTTAGCAGGCTAATACGAAAAATAAAATATCAATTTTTAAAATAATAAAATCTTAGAGCGGTCACACGGCGTCACATTCTCCAACACGAATATCAAATGTTGTACCATTTGGAACTCTATCCACCAGCTATACAATATCACGTTCCGTAGAGCGGTAGAGTCGCATGGTATCACATAAATTCGAATAAAAACGTCAAAAATGAATTCTCGAGATAGTAATCGCAATAAAGTTAATAATATCGCGATGAAATTCGAAATAAATAAAAATAAACAGTAATGTGTGAGGGCATTAAGAATTAGTGTAGCGAATGCGTTATGGGCCTGTTTTCTTGTGTGTTTTACGAGATCGTTTATCTCGCATCTACCTCCGCTGGTTGCTGGTTATAAAAGTTTTGCATTTACTTACTTTGCAAATATTCTCTAGGCTATCTGAAACATGTTTATAACGTTTAATAGTTTGAAATATGTAAAGGTTTTTGTAATTGTAATTTAAACAAAAAAAAATCTGCAATAATAATAATAATAAATGTCCGTAACATACAGACAAACATTTTTATTAATGACTTTGGTAATATTATACATACAAAGACAGTATTAACTAAGGTTTTACATACATTTTTTTTCGCACATGCTTAAAATATAAATTGAAATACTGAACATACGGCGGAATGTTATAGAAAAGATATCAAATGTTAATATTTCAAGTAATTTAATAGATGCCATAACCAATAATACACCCTGTATACCAACGTATCCAATTGTAATTAAACAGTAATACATACACTCTGTGTCACTGCGTATATCTTGCAGGTGTTTCAGGGTAAAGGGTGTTCTTAAAATTGCAAATTTAATTGCGATATTAATTAGCACACAGGAAACATTACAAATGCTAAGTTAGCAGTTTGGTAACACTTAAAAGGAATGGCATATATATTATAAACGTATGTATAAAATTATAAACGATAAGGTGGAATTAAAACAAATTTATTATTCTCAATGGTACCTCAATGACAGCTTAACTGTTATAACATAATATGAATTTTATAAATGCTACATTATATTGTTGCTTCTTTAAAGTGAGCAAATATTTTTTCAATCGAAAGTTTTGTTTTATAAAATATGTTTGTTTTAATGTGTTAATAGAAAAAACTTTATTAAACCTCTGAGGAATAAGTATTAACGTCTGGATAAGCATGTGTCCTTTAACACACCCTTTAGACTAGAACACAACAAGTGATGTTGCTAGTGCATACTGCAGCTGATGCTAATACTGCACTAACATTTTAAAAATGCCTGCCCGTGTAAAATGTGTTTCTTACGAAATCTTCTCAGTTAAGGTCGCCTTCTGATCCAGTGATAGTGTAAGAAAAGAAAAACACAAGATTTCTACACTCAAAAATATTGTAACTAACAATTTGTAAATGCCCCCGTAGGTCTATGCAAAATAAAGACATTTCATTTAATTACTAGGCAGCGGTATTATTATTAGAAGTGTGACTAATTGTAGTAACAAACATATAGACGCTACTCCTTTCGGTACTTCCCTGATTCCATTACAATAAGTAAGGTATAAATAAGTAAGTCACATCTTATGTCTGGTGATGCATTTATAAAGAAAAAAAGTACCTAATGTAATTTTCCGTAAAGTGAATCCTATTTTCATTATGTCATTCGTTTCTAGAGAAGCCAAAATCGTTCGTCAAATGTTTTTATATCTGCCTTTTAGCCAACTTTACTTGCAAATTTTATTACTAACAAGGTTAAACGAAACAGCTCATCATTCATTTTTCTTTAATTTATGTATTTTAACTAATCATAATTCCACATTAAATTAGTAAAAATTATGGAATATAACTTAAAATATTTTATTTCTATCTTTTACTCGCGAATTTGCTTGCGTGTATTCAAATAATAATAAAAAGTATCCCATGCTTTTTTAATACCGCCAAGTCATATATAATATAAAGAACCTCTAATACAAAGTTTCATAATAATCGGTTAAGTCATTTGTGCTTGAAAGCGTAACAAACAAACTTACATTCACATTTATAATATTATTATATATTTCTTATTTACATATTTATATACTTATGGCATGAAATATCCCATAGGAATGTAAGTAAATTTTACACAGCCCCTTAAGTACGTACATGTTTTGGTTAACTACGTTAAAAGTTAATATGAATTTAAGTAAAGCCTTTCATCAGTTCATTACTCAATTTAGAAGTTAGGCCGTCTTTCCCAACCTACCGCAGAAACCATAAAAAGGGGTCGTATGTCACCGGATTACCGATTTGTCCATCCATTAGCCACGAGCTGTGTTTCGACATTTTTTGCTAGTCTCAATGTCACCTCAACTTTTTACGCTCGTTTTTATTTCGTTCACGTATAACACCTCATTTTCCTGTAACGATGCTTTGCAAATTCAATTTTGGGTATCGAATTTCGTGTATTTAGTACTTGGTTAAAATTTTGCGTATGCTATTATTCTAACCTTGAACCATTTTGTTTTTTTTTTGTATTTTTTCGAAGGGCTCTTATTACAATGGTGCAATCGTTTAGTCCTCAGAAGTAGCAACAGATCAGCTGTAATTTACTTCGAATAAAACCCATGTGTGTAAACCCATGCAAAGTGATGAGTCCATGAACTATAGCGACTATTTACCATCAGATGTACTGCAGTGCCTATATACTTGTTTGCTACTACATTTTTTATAAAAAAGAACGTTAGTTGTTTTATGTGTAAAAATGTCTCTATCCCTATTCCTAACGACTATGATGGAATGCCTCAGAATGTCTTAGCCTAAAATACCCTTCAAAGTAGAACACAGTAGCGCTCTATATTTGTTGCAACAGGTGCCGAGGCGAGAGACTCTCTTGTTTATAAAAAATACGTTCAGATATTGAGTAAAATAGTTAAGTCAACTTTGAACTGGGAATAAAATTAGCCTCGTTATCTTTACGTCATCAATACACCACAATCATTATAAAGTAAGTCACGTAAGCTTTTAATATTAATAGTCCGTAAAATTTTAGTGCCCCTTAACTTAACGCACAGTTTTAGTGCAGAAAACCGTTGTGGTTGAGAGTTCATATACTTATTTACATACGACATAACCAACTTAGTTTACGACGGCGATATATGGCCGTGGGTCGGGGGTAGTTATACTAAATCTCGGGGCCAATTATATTGAGAATTATCGCGTCTATGACTGTAATCGTATGCCGTATTTAACGCGGGAACAGGTGGCTTATGCACTTCGAATGTTGGTTGAGTGGTATTGGATAAGGAGTTGTATGTGTGAAACATATGTGTATATATATATATACGTGACGAATAGACAACCTCTCTTCCATAGGAAGTCGGCTAAAAAAACTAAGCAAAAGGATGACTTTCATAGTAGATATATTTTTTAATATTGAAGAAGTAAACGAGCATATCGTCATCTGATAGTAAGTGGCCATAGCCGCCCTTGAAAATCTGTAAGAAATTTAATATATAACAACGGTTCGATCTGAAGATTCTGAAGCCAATCATAGACGAATTGTATTCCCTAGGGCTGGGTTAAGAAGGCTTTAAAAGGCAATTGTATGCTCTTCTGTAAATTAATAGGGTACTAGCTGTATCTCGCGATTTCCTCAGCATGGACTTTAAAAAATAAAATAAAACTTTATACCTATTTAGCTCCACTAGAAGGGTTATATCAAAAAAAAATCTTTCTTAGTAGGTGTCTATATCATAAAAAATGTAGTGTCCAAATTTCATAGCGAAATATCAATATCTACGATATTTATAGATCTACATGTATAGTACTAAATATCGCAACGGTAGCAGATACCCTTATCTTTATAGAATAAATCATATAATGTCAAAACAATACGTCAACAATAGCAAATGGGCGAGGTTACGGCGGTGGTCGGTATTAACATACAATCCGTGCAGAGACAGCATTTCAATAAATGTACGGAGCTGTACTAAAACACGGGATGAGGAGAAATGCTCTGAATGCCAGGGCCGTTCTACAATGGTACTGAATTTTACGATTTTATTTAATGAGTTTTACTATTAATGATGTTATGAAGACTATAATGATAATAAATCGCTTCCTTATGTTACCTCGATTACTTAATATTACAATCTTTTTATTGACAATAAGATAAAAAAACATTTATATTACTCTATTATTTTATGATTTCTAGATCAATATGAAAGTCACATTATATTAAATGTTTTTTTTTTTTAATTTTTATGGTCGTTTTAGATGTTGAATATCGTATGTACGAATTTCAAAACCTTATCTCGTTTCTAAACATCGAAGTCATTTATATTAATGAATATAATTTAATATAATAATCTTTACAAACATGTTGAAATGGGTGATGAATAGACCCTTATCTGCTTACAGGAAGCTAAAGTTTCACCTTATAACTTATTAAAATATCAACACAGTTCACAAAGTTGCATCTTACAATGAAATCGTAAACAAATTCGCCATTGTGGAACGTACCACGCGTGAAAGGTTGGACTCATCCCGTGACCCGCGGAAAGTGCACCTCAAACCATTTAGACCCTACGATTTTCTGAAACACACTCAATCCGTTGGATTTAAAGTCGATTCCCCATAAACGGGCAGGGAAATTTATGAGCCACCCGACCGAAAATATCCATTCAATTTTACTCTTACTACAACACTGTAGAGTTGGTATTTGAACGTGTTTGAGCTAGAAAGTTTGAACCGTAACCCCTAGACTCTACTTGAATAAGTAATAGCAATTTTTGATTCCGCAGCCAGATGAAGATGGCGGTTCCGTAGCTGTTTACAAGTGTCGTGGAGACAAGCTAAATGTCAAAGTTCTTAGACTTTTCAATGTTTTTATATAACAAGCGCGTTCTATGGCTTATGTAGCATAATTACTACAAAAGTAAGCAACTTCGGGCGTAGTCGGCAGGTTGATGGGTTATCGCAAGCGGCTAAATTTTGAGCGCTTCCGTGACATTACTTAATATCAGCAATCGTCAATCCTAATCAGAGATTTTCAAAGTTAGTGCTAATTAAAGATAGCACCCAATTTCCAGCCACCAAACAGTGATGAAGGTATAGAAGGTATTGGCACAGTTAGTCGTCCTCGGTGGCCACCGTCACCGTCAACGGTGTCCGCTTGCCACACTTCCGTGGCCACCACCGTGACCGTCGCACACGCCTTTGACGACCTACTACAATGGTATACAGCGTGTTCGGTTTTGTTATAAGATTAATCAAGAAATTGCCTTAAAATCCAATGTCAAACAAAATAATTATGGATATATTCTTTAATGGATATAATTATTATACATGCCATCCATTTACACACGAGAATTTCAAATAATATGTCAGTATTATAACAGTATTAAATATAATATAATAGTAATATAGAGTACCCTTATAAAAGTACTAAATCACAAGACATACACTAAAAAAAAAATTTTCGTGCTAATTGTATTTTCCTTCATATTATACGTAACCGTTATTATTATTAGTAATATTCTCTTTAAAAATATATACGTATTTTAAGTTAAAAAATCAATACCTTTGGCCTTAAAAAACATAATTGTTCAGAAAAAAACTAGAACAGCCTGTATAACCGCTAATAAGGGTAATCTAACATTTGCATCATCTCCGGACGGGCTTCCACCGTGCCTCCGTTCGTAATGGGTGCCATTATGTGCCATCGGAAGGACTTAATAGCCAATATGCATTATGAATATGACCTTCATAAAGTACCGTGATTGATTTGCTAACTGGTTACTTTGTAGGGAAACGTTTTAAGGAAACTGGGTCAGTATTGCCAGATATTTTTGGGGTTTGCTACATTTAATCAAAACTAGCTGTGATATTGGTTGAAACACTGCCTCTTGATCGAGGGTCTGAGGTTCGAATCCCAGGCACGCACGTACGATTTTTCTAAAATTATGTGCGTATTAGAAATTATATATCACTGCTTTACACATTATTAAGAAACCTACACACCTGAGGGTTTAAAAAAACTTTAATGGCGTGTGAAGTCTACTAATTCGCACTTGGCCAGGGTAATAGATTATAGCCTAACATTCTTTCATTCTGGAATTTCACCCGTGCCCTACAATGAGACAATAAGGGGTTGCGAGATGGTTAAAAAAATGTTTGTTATGGCAAAGATCATACAACCCGAGGATGGTAGAACAAATATTGTAATTGCAAAGATGATACAACAGGAGGATGGTAGAACAAATACGGTTCGATCATGGAGGTATCCCTGTCAACCAATTTCTAACACAAGTTGTTGATGTTTCCGTTAAAAAGGTGATATGGTTAACCTAAATACGTGGTCACCATCAGTCCTCAGAAGTGGCAACGCATCCGTAATTGACTTGAGGTCGATTGCTCTTTTTGGTCTTATAGATGTACGTGGGTGGCAATAACCACTTTAAGACAATGCACGTGCGTTTGCCACCTGTTTTTTTAAACAAATATATCCAATTTAGCAACCAGATTGCCATTTACTGGTCCATAGCGTAATACAAATTTGATGATCCGTTATTATGCACTGAAGGTCGCCACAAGGCTGCTTAGTTAACGAGCGGTAAATACAAAGGATCTTATCATACTATTTCTTTATACCAAGTGACTTGGAACATAAAGTTACGGTATACGTAATAAGGGCAGAAGAACCCTTCATGATTTGACAAAACTAGACATACTTTTGTCAAATCATTGCTGATGTGTTTTGGTCCAAAGAGGGATCGAGGACTCCGTGGCGGAGATGTTACCATACTGGTCGGACACGTTGTGGCATCTGGGTTCAGTTCCCGGCCAGATAGATATCTGAATAATGCACTTAGATATTTGATCTAATCTTTATTTTAATTGTACCACCTTTGGGTGGGTACATACTACCCACGACACAGGAAAAAACTCCTAGTGAGGCTATGGGAGCCAAAACGCTCTAAGTTACAATTAAAAGAATTGCATGGTCATTAGTTATATTTTATAAATCAGTTTATTATAATATAACAGTCATAAGTTTTATCATCCTGAAATCTACATGCAAGTAAAGGTTTTCAACATTTAAAGGGTCACATTAAAAAATAATGCAATCAATATAATTAAGCGAATATTCCTATTTATTTAGTCAATTTATTGAGACATTTTTATATATATTTTCTATCCTGAAATCTTACTTTATAGCAGTAGGACGCTGTCTCCCATTTGCATTTCATCCTATCTCATATATAATAAATAAAGTAGATTCGCCTGGTTATCTCGCATCTGCGCAGGCGCACCGTTTGACGTATGAATGAAACCTCATCCATATTGATCCTCGATCGATCCTAGATCCATGAGTTATTGCTACGGCCGCCATCTTTGAAATCAAATCGGGACAAGGAGTCTGAAACCTACGTGCTTTATTAGCAAATTTATCTGAGGCAATAGTAAATTCACCATAAACATGGTGGAAACCCATAGTTTATGGTGATGTGTCGTGTCGGTCTTGAATAGCGCCACTCTCTCTCTTCCCGTGGATTTCGTAAGAGTAAGAGACAACCAGGAGATGGGCATAGATGTCTTCCTGCGTAACATTAAACCTACTATAGTTATCAACCCACACACCAGGAACAAGTGCGTGTTAAAGATTAATGATCACAGTTTTATGGTTAAGCAAAACATCATGAGGAAACCTACACTAAAAGCTTAAAAAAACTGGAAGGTGTGTAAAGCCTACCAATTCGCGCTTGGTCAGCGCGGCTGATTATGGCCTAAAACTCTCTTTAAAAAAACACACACACATTTATATTATGGCCGGAAGTAGCAACGCATCTTTGATAGATTTCAGATTGAATCCCTATTCTATATGAAAGTACTTACCTAATAGTCCATGGGCGGCAGTGAACACTATCAAATGAAGTCCATGTTTAAACTCTACTTAAATATTATAAGAAAAAGAAATAACAACCGAAGATTTTATAGTAGAACTTTTAAGCTAGTACACGAATGACACGGCTGGAATTACAGCATAGGCCGCTTGATCTGAACATTAGTTCCTAGACGATTATCCACAGACAACATATATGTCAATAGACAACCTATTTAAATTACATATTAACCAACTCGGGTACCAGTATAACACAGATTAAAACAGTTCCTACCACGGAAAAGTTGAGACGCACTGATCCAAATAGAGCTAATTTTATATTTAGTGCTGTATAAATAAATAATATATTCGAGGCGTGGGTGACGTGTCTGTCAGCTGTGCGTCTACGCATGTTTTGTATATTAATACCACACTTGCTGTTTCTACGTTCACTCACATGGATAAAATATTGGATAGTTTTATTTATAATGTTATAAATATGTATAACTGATGTACGGCTCAATTATTATCGCCTTTAAAAAAAGAACTTTATTTTTTTTTTATAATTATCACTACAATTAAATAAATATAAGGTCTAAATAAGTCGTTTTAAATAAATAAAGATAACGATAACCGGAATTTTGTCAAAATTTAATAAAATTACATTTTTGGTTTATATTTTAAACAAGCAACATTGACATAATTTATAACATTTTTTAATATACAATAAAAGGCAAAATAGAATAAAAAAGTGCAACAAAATATTAAATAAATAAAAAAGAAAGCAATTACATACACATTTCAATAAAGAACGCAAATGTCATTTTTAAATTTCGAACAATGTCCAATATTCAAATACACGTTGTAAGCGGATCGATCAATTCGATGGCATTTGGCATGCAATTCAAAACTGTAACACAATAGGTATCATGCGCATGCGTGCTCCACTACTCACCAGCGATTGGTCGCCGCCGCCCCGCCCCGCCACACATGTATATAGATTAATTGTGTCGTGTCGTATAACAGTTATGTTACGTCATGTTCGCCTGGTACCTACGTTCGACGAATGTATGGGTAAGAGAATATTCGGACTAAATTACAAAACTAATCAAGCTGAACTCGTAACATCAGGAAATTGTATGACTACTTTTTCGAAAATAATTTAATTATAATATCTTTGTAATTTAAAGCTTTTTAAGATAAATTTCCGAAAAGATATCTGTCATGTATTTGTCGTCCCGTAGAGCTACAACCATAGATTTTATATAATATACAGAAATAAAATAATATTTTTATAATAAAGCCCTAGGTGGTATATATTTCAGTAGTCGCCTTCTTAGGGTTAACGAATAGATAAAATATAAAGCCCATAGCTTTACACAAACACACATATTAACAAAAAAACTACATTTTTTACTTGTACTGTAATCGAATCTAAACGATTCGATTTTTATAATTTTTATTATATTAACGTTGTAGACAAAATAAACCTTTATTTATACTGTCTGAAGCCATTACCATCTTCTAAAAGCTTGTTCGCAATAAAAATTGTTACACATAAACTTTATAACCCGACTACACCCGTTCGCTAGCGGTACAGTCGCGCAGATTGCAAGTTGTATAAGATTTATCCTCAAATAACTAGGCCTACTTAAAAGCACCATGTTTAGCAGTCGCCCTCTAAGGGCCGATGATTTGGTAGATAGATGTATGTATATGAAAGTTTCCTAACCTCAAAGAGTATATTTATTACATATCATACGTATCTACACAAGCATACGAGAAAATAAAAATTAGTACGATAAAAAATCTGCCTCCAAAAAAAAAGTCAAAAGAAAATTGCCAAACAAAATAAAATAAATCTGTTCTTTTATGTATCTTCAGCATCTACTATCTTTAACTTAATGTACATATATTTCATTTCCAAAACATGTTTATAGATCGACGTTACAACTACACTTATATTATCTCTAAAATTACAACCATATCTTCTAAACTCGTGTAGTTAGCAATAAAAAATTTGTTACACATAAACTTTACGGCCCGTCCACACCCGTTCGCTAGCGGTACAGTCGCGCACAATACGTTGCAACTTGTGCAAAATTTCTTTTCCTCGAATGCCTTTACGAGGCCTTTTGTCTCGAAGCCTTTGAGCAGTACCTTTCATCCGCCGACCGACATTTTGTTTCATTTTATTTGCAATTAGTCATTGTTCCTTTTTTAGTGCGAACTATTTTACTATTCGCGCTTTTGTTTAGAAATATTTGGAAACACATCCGTTTGCGATTTTTTAAAGTTCTCCAGTTAATTGCTGCCTAAAAATTGCTCCATAAACTTTTATTGCCATCTTCGTTTAAGAAAGTCTTTCGAGTATTCTAATGCAACATTTTTTATTGCGAAGAAATTTTGTTGGTTGTAAAACTCTCGCAATTATTTCTATTAGCACGAATGTGAAACAATACTTTCTACACTCTGGTAAAAAAATCATGGTTCCAGTACAGCATCCATTAGAAACAACATGTTCGTGAAGTATTTTTAAACTGTAACAGTTGAAAGAGGTAATGTTACGAAATCAAAAATTTCGATAAAATTCCCGTGAATGTCGTAAGCCACTAAGACACAAGGTTTAAGATATGAACAGAAGTAACACGCGAACCAGGCTCTGTGACTATACTGAATGTGCTGGAGTAGAATGGCGTCAAGTTGATACCATATATTAAGGCGGAGAGGGCAAATCGTCAGGTTTTAGTGGGTAGTCTGGGTCCTCCCAGAAGTCCAACACACTTTATGTATAAAGGCATAGTCCTGACGTAAAAAAGGCGATGTGACTATGGACATAAACTTTCATTAGAGGAGGCCTATCAACAATGGACCTCAAAGGAGTAAAGGATGAAAATTAGTTTTATTTTATTTTAGAGTTACCAGTAAACATTACTGTTTCGTCTGAAAGAGTTAATGATTTTAAAGCCCCTAAGTTTTGATTATGGCATTAACGTCATTGGGTTCATACATCGCAACCACACTTACATAACAGAAACGAAATTGAAATGGATCAATCCGAACTTACCGAGATACAATGCTAAGGTCATGAATATTTCAAATGGATATTAAGTCGTCAGCCGACATTGTACCGCGCACAATGGCTCCCGTTGCAACTTACTTGAATACAATATCAATGTCTCTTTTAAATCTAGAACAGATTAAAATGTTCTTTGATGTATGAATTGAAACGCCCCTTCGCAACAATAGCTGGGATATTAAAAATGTAGAAGGTAAGAATTACCAAAACTTAATTTTCTCATTAGTTAATTTTGCTCAAATTAGATGTCGGTAACCTAGTGAGTTATTGAATAAAATTACGAAAGTCTATCTTAATTTAAATTTTAATTAAATCGTAACCGACATAAATGAATTAAATGCAATTAATTTAATTACACAGATGTCAATGACCTAATCTCATCATCAGAACATAACATCATCAACCTTCGCCATAAAAATATAGTTAATTTCTAATATTTAATTTACCGAAAATTTTAATTTGAAGAATTTAGATATATACGGTATCCCAACATATTCTTCAGTCACAAGACATTTGGTACAACAATTTGTGCACAGCATTGGCCAATTATCACCAACGACTACGCCAATAGAATAATCAAAGAAGCGGCTTAGAGAGTCAATAAACATTATACAATGAAAGAGTTCAAAATCGAACTTAAGAAATCGGTTAACAAATGAAATTATACGCCTGTTTTTATACAATGTTGTGTATTTTGCTTTATAAAAACCTACCATGATGATCCATTGAAAGAAGTTAGCGCCGATAACCGGAACAGACGTGACAATGGAAAAAAGGCTTATCTGAAGGTTGCTAAAATAAGAGCGGTTTATTGTAACGATGAATGTTATCGATACGCAACAATAGTTATGCTCTTATCTGCCTGTGAAACTCCATGGAGGCGTTTTAAACAATTGTTTAATAAAAAATAATGTTTTGTTTTATGTAAAGATATCACCTTAGTTCAACGGCCATTATTGTCCCACTGCTGGGCACGGGTCTCCTCTCAAAATGAGACAGATTTAAGCCATAGTCCACCGCGCTGGCCAAGTCTGAATTGGAAAACTTCACACACCTTTAAGAACATTTTTAGGAAACTCTTCAGTTTCCTCACGATAGTATATATTTCTCCACGCAGCAAAGATAATTAGGTCCACACATTCACAAAATGTCAGAACTATGCTTCTGATATTGTAATGCGTAAATGTGATTCTAACCTCCGTCTGTCAATTGAGATGTTGAGTTTCATCAGGCTATCACGGCTCTCACTTCCACATTAAGAAATATACTATTTGACGTTGATTACAGACGCGTTGCTAAGCCTGAACCAGCTTCGATTCCCAGCCACACAGACATTTGAACGATGAATTTAGATTTTTGTTCTGGGTCGGGGTCTTTGTGTGTCCATGGCACCCGCGACACAGGAAAAATCCTAGTGCGGAGCTATGAGTGTAAAAAGAGTTTTTATTTTTTAATTTGCCTACCCGAGGGTAGAACACGGAACTCAAGCGGACCGGTAAAATGACCGTTTTAAGCGAGTTATGTAGACTCTAACTGTATTACAAAGAATTTAATTCGAATTAGTAATTCAATGGCTAAGAACTAGACGGACAATGTCATGGGAAGTAGGTGAAATGACTCAGCATGTAGACCTTCTTTCATTACGACTATTGTCGCCAAAAAGGGTATTAGTCACGGATACCCTTTTAGCAACAATAGTTTTTATTTAATAAGAAATTCTAGAAGTGATATCCATGCAACTTAACGAATTTTCAGTTCGTCTGATAGGACGATGTAGAATAGCTTAAAAAATACTAAATAAAAAACAAAACACCATCAACTTTCTCATATCAATAAGAGTATGTTTGGTTTAGAAAAACTAAGATATATAAGATAAATTTAGATAACTTCACTAGCGTGTCAAATTAAAATGTTCAAAATAAAAAATCTGGCAGTAATACATTAGCTGTTTAATCAGAGAAGATTAACAAAGTATCTCATCTTTACAATATGTACAATTTCTATTTAAACTCATTTCCATTTTACGACGATATAATTACATAACATTCTACACCAATATACATAATACCGCCATATTTTTGAACTAACCAGTGTTATTAATAATTAACGAGAATATAAAACATCTAACAATCAGATACGTAGGTGTAATCTGAAATATTCATCAAAATTTAAGTACAACATCATATAAATGTTAATAATCTAAACCTCATTTCCAAATTGGAAATCTGGACAGATCTGATACAATAAAATGTTATTTCATCCTAGTTCAACGTTTTATAACTATGGGAATCTTATATTCGATCTATAAAACATCATTAACTGAAAGAATATAAGCGATTACTTCGAACGGAACGGCCGTCAACTCTCGTAAGCACTCATTTCCAATTACCTCACAAACGACATGTTTCATTAAAATTCCTTAGCTCGTATCGATGTCGCATCGCGACCCACGACCCACGGGCGGCGATAAAAAATCAAATCATCCTAAAAATTAAACCGCTTTCATAACCTTTCAAAGTCGTACGCGAAATCATACAACGGATTAAACCAAAGATTAATGACTTCATCAAGTCGGCATTCAGTTTCCGTAACAAAAGTCTCGCGTCGCCGCCATAAAACTCCAGCTTAAGCGCTTCGATCGTTTACAACAAACAATAGGCGTATTATACACAGAAAGAGTCAGGTGATAGCACCTTGTATCATAATACTATTATAAAGGGTATTGATCGGTCATCGGAATTTGATTTGTGTGTCAGAGGTCGACTCGGGACGTTTGAAATAATATAATCGATAGAAAGCTCTAATCTGCTCTATTATTTGAACAGAGAGGGAACGCTCGTCCGTTGATTTGTCTTTCGTTTGATTCGAATTAACTTGACACCTAAAGAATTTACCACCCAAATCGGTCGGTCCATAAATAATAAACGTGCATGTAATGTGATTACAATCGCATTAATAAAAGTCACCGTTAAACACAATGAAATTAATAATTTTATGCCTAATTGTATGTTATGTCAATGAGTGATGCGTACGCTGTTATAACGCCATAGTTTTTACGCACTGTCTCTTACAAATGTTTCAAATTCAACTTTCAAAACTTTTCTAATAGCAACAATATATTTTAACGAGTCTTCTGTGCGACTGTCGTCATAAAATATCTGCGTCACATTGAATTGTTCATTGTGCAATATTAAATTGTCAATTAAACGTACCGTTAAATTTCTCGGTCAATCATCGTCGATGTTTCATCGAAAAGCATTTTTGGGTTCACTAATTGACAACCAATAGTCGAACACAAAACATTAAAACAAACGTATGGCGCAAATAATTATCTTTTGTAATCATTTGAATTGAAGCAATAACAGCTTATGTGAATAGCTTCGAACATAAAATAAATTAAGAGACTTCGAAAGCTCAACCATTTGTTCCTTCAGCATTCATTCGAAGTTCGCGCTGTCGTGCTAAGTTTTATGAATGAATCGACTATTTCAACTAACTGAATATTTTAGTACGCCATAGCAGATGTTTTACATGCGTACTTTATGACTTCAACGTTTCAAGTTGAATACATTAAGCGGTTTCCGTTCGTCGAGTCATTCAACCGATCGCACGACTACCATTCATATTTTCGAATAACGTGCGTTTATTTCCGAATCCATTCATTCGAATTACAAATTAAGAACGCAACGTCATCGTTCTTGCGTTCTTATTCGCAAATAAAATCGTTTATTCAAATCCATGCCGTTTGAATTTATATTCTATTTTTTGAATAATATGAATTATACATTTATTGTTAGCTTGAATAGTGGAGTTGTAAGGTTGCGTGCATTTCGCCCGTTGATGAGGGTTAGTTGCGATTGATGCAACTGTTGAAATATTTTGTCACAACAATTTGTCACGGCGTGCCACGAAAGTGCGTGTCAGGATGACGTGCACGCGTGTACACAATATCGTGCGCTCGCTCCCCGCGGGAGTTCCCGAATTATATCGATTAGGCGCAATTAATCATTCCTTTATCGATTTTATCGATGATCGATGCAACGGAATCCTTTCTTGATAAAAGGTGAGCTCTGCAGGATGACAAATATTTGAATTAGTTATTGTTAATTGTGAAGGCGCGTTGCGTAAGCGACAAATTCGTATTTCATTTATGTCTCCGATATAAATTTATTTACTCATGATAATACACTTTGGAAGCCTCCTTTAATAATAAAACCTATTCTCAATTACCAAACAATTGTGCAAATTATGGAAATTTTAACTATTGTCTGAATTCGTCTCGTTTTCCAGGATAAAAACTTTAATGAGTTACAACGAAATCGCATCATTATCCGGCCAAAAAATTTTGCGTGATTCGTGAACACAGTGCGATCCTATTACAAAATGGAATTTAATAGCTAATTCTATCATTATTTACATTCACGTCGAGAGACAACAGACAGAACTGGAAATAATATGAAAGTACCAATGAAAAAAATGAAAATTTACATTTTTTTTTCTAATATTTCAAAGGCGTTTGTGAGCATGTATTTTTGTTTTTTTTTACTGTAGCACATAAAACCCACTGATCCGAAATGGCTAAAAGTTAGTACACATATAATTTATGACCTGGATTAATAGAATACTATTTATCGTGTAAAATGGGCCAAGGCGGACGGATTCGCTGGTGAAAGTAAGTTATGTATAAGCGTAGAAGTATGTTTTGTCATATATTGAAACTATTAATATTTCAATATATGACAAAACATACTCGTACAATTAATAATAGTTAATAATGTGGAACATAAATAGATTAATAGCCATACAAACGAATAGATTAAAATGAGCAATTAGAACAACAACCAAAACATCTCCGGTCCTCGATTACAATCGACATTCGGTCCGAGAGAGCTGAGCGGAACGAATTGCTACCGAGATACGCGGTTAGTATAATTATGGTTTAATATGCCTGCGTAACATGGTGGTTTAGTGGTCACTATACTTGTGGATATGGAGATCCAGTTTGATTCCCAGCTCAAAACAGCGATATGTATATTAGCTTAGTGATTTTTATTTTATACTAGGTGTGCTACACGGTTTTACCCGCTACTAAATAAGAAAAAAAACATACAAACAAAAATAGCGTGATGTTATATAACCTATAGTTTTCCTCAATAAATACTAAAATATTTTTTTAATTGGAACCAGTAGTTTCTGAGGTTAGCCCGTTCGATCAAACAAGATCTACTGTTTTATAATATTAGTATAGATTCCATTTAACCAGAGGCCGAAGGCCAGGGCTCCAGCAATAGCTGGGTCCGCAACCGTCCCTCTAGTGAAGTTGGAAGGTCGAGGCCCGGCAACGGGGACCAAAGCCCAGTCTTCTTGTCCCGGCTTTTGCTTTAGGCTCGCCATTGAAGCAACAAGCAAGATTAAACCCTGCTGAAACTGTAAAGGCGCTGTAGGGCCAACTAAATATATATAAGGAGAATACGGTTCAACTAATAGAGCAAAGTGGTCATAGATGCTAATTAGGCTCTCCTTGTAAGATCAGGGGCAAACGACCAAGCCGTTTGTTCCATTAGCGTACATTGTTGCTCGTGGACACCCATAATGAACTGCTATGGGATTTTAATCCTAAGAAAAATAATCTATGGGTATACCATAGATTAAATAGACTAAAGATTAAATAGACCATAGACTAAATGTACATTTGATCGTCTATTAATTATATAAAAAAATATGATTATCATCAGATTAAATTATATAAAAAAAGATGCGTAAACCTTCAGACCAGAATCAACTCCAGAAAATATTAGAGTCTTCTTTGGGGTTGGCCACAAGACATACAGATATGTTTTCTTTGCCCTTGAAACCAGAAAATGTAAGCTAAAGAAGCAGATAACTCTGCTGTTAGGCTAAAGTTGAGTGGATCTGAGGTCTCTATAGTCCACCACGTTGATGATTATAAAGCAGGTGGCAATACTACTGCGAAAACGAAGACTTCTACTATTTCACTCATATTGCTTAGAACATTTTATTTCCAACTCGTTACTAAGCTAGCTAACTTATCGATCCACTAAGACGGTACTGCTAATTGGAATGAATAATAAGAGGAGTGTACGGTTTAATTGATCATTCGTTCACGTTCATTCTAATGATGCTATCGGTTGGGTAAATGTTCTTCAAATATTAATAATGGCGCGGGTCAAGTACATTCGCGTAGCGCATTAGTATCTGTTTCAGAGTATTTATGTGCCTCATTAAGGTGTTAATTTGCAAAAAGTATGCGGTTTTATAAACTGAGATGTTTAGCTTATCGAGAGAACGTAAAGTCTAGACTCCATACCTATGTTAACATATGGAATCTAAGTACGAGTAATTCATGCCTTTTAAATATCTATTTGACTTTTGTACCATTAAATTTCGTACCTTTTATAGGTATGTGGTTTATGTAGTACAATCTCAATGTTTTTGATAAATAGCGTCCCGTAGTTACACTATATTATTTTATGTTTGCATAAAAATAAGTCTACTAACTCAATAATAATTCGTATTATCACTGTTAATATTTTTATTGACTTCAACTTTCTTGTTTTCTACGGCCTTAGTTACTATAATCAAATTCAAACTTAAAAAATAATAAATATTAAACTTATATTTTATAAATGTCAACAATCTGTAATTCAATTAGATTATTCTTTCTTACATCACTAGATGGCGTTGCTTGGTTTAGTTACATTAATATACATTCCGCAATAACACAAACAATATACAACACAACTGCCAATTTCCATCATGACATTTGAAACAAGCAAACCAAAAGCTTTCTTAGCTGTTCTGAGGCTTTTATGCAAAATAGCAGCGATCATCCGCCATTTTGTACAACAATATGTATTGTGGCCCGAATTTCAGGGCGGGTCGGAGGTCGCGTCCTAATCGCCGTGGAGACGTGAGGGCAACGGGGTACCTAGACCTATGAACATGACTCAGTAATATCACAATCTATACTTAACTCAGCTCTAGTACTCATAGGTATACAGTTATAGAGCTTATGAGGAATATACTTCCTCCTGAGGTATTCCCGGAGGGCGGACATTGGGTTCTTAAAAAAGGTGTGAAAAAAGCTTAATATGTATGTTTAGCTGATTTTATTAACTTTCTATATTTTGATACGTTAATTAAATCAAATAAAACAAATGCATACATCTATGTACCTGCAAATAAAAAGATAGTGCACTTAGTACGAGTTAATTACGTTTTCTCAAATAAATAATCATTGTTTATGTTTTGGTACATAAATTCCATTGTACATCGCTCGTTTTCGAAGGTGGTAGAACTCATTGTGGTTCGACTCCGGAAGCACCACCGCCGTTGCATAAAATGTGATAATTATTATAAGACTAGTTAAGCGTAAAATTTTAGATAACAGTTTATAGGTTTATATTACAAATTACTTAAGGAATAAATTTAATAATAAGAATGATATACATATGTTTACAAAGATATATTAAGTTTTAATTGATAGAGCTGTTTTATCTGTTCTAATGTCGAATAAACTGCGCGTTTACAGATAACAAAATATTTACAAAATCTTTATTCTCTACTGTCATATTATTATTTAACATAAAACCCTTTCAATTAAAATCAGCTCAAGTTTAAACTAACGATACAACTCATTAAGATTGCAACATTGCCGTTCAAACTCTGAACAGAGCATAAATAATAGGAAAACACCTACAACACTAACGAGACGTTAATTATCTTATTATAAAAACTTGGGCGTTTTTGAACAAAAACTGAGTGCATATAAAATACACAAATAAGATCACAAGAGCGTGACAAATTATCGCCTATCAAATCCAAATCAAGAGAGCGCGCTTAGCCGTCTATAAGTTTCACATTAGGCGGTCATAAGAATGTAAGGGCAATTTCAGAGGAGCGTTTTTGAAGTAAAAGCCTTTTTTATGAGATTGAAGTCAAACGAGAATATAGTCCACCTGATGGTAAGTGGTTATCGCGGCCCATGCACATCTGTAAACATCTTCAAACAGATCAGGAACTATATCTGAAGTCGATCACAGATGCATTGCTCATCCCGAGGACTAAGATGATCGCCTCATATACAGTGAGTGGCAAAACTGAAATAGGTGACTCTGTTGTACCGTCCCGGTCGAACTACTCTGGTTCTACCACTTGGTAGGAAAGCCCGTTGTTTACACTTTTTTATACTATATACTCGGTAATATATCGATGCCTTAAAGTATATTATAGTATTTAGCTATTATCAAAGCTTACAGGAGTCTCACTAATTAAAATATGTTTGTGGCGACCTCCCGCTACTTATCAACAAGATGACGTCACCGTATTCTGAAACACGCTATCGGAGTATTCTCAACATCCTGCATATATACAAGTTCCAAACAGAGACAGGCATGATCACCT